>CAWUFW010003701.1:1197500-1387500 GCA_963921515.1 Calotriton arnoldi | reverse complement strand
TCGGGCCTTTGGCATAGCGGCAGGCCGGGTGACGAGACCCAGGGCTGGAGCACCCAACTCGGGGCCCGGCGGGGCCCCTGGACCCAGCTGGGCTCCCGGGCCCAGAGGCGCAGGGGAAGGCACCCCGTCCCGGACACCCTGCCACGCGGCAGGCCCTGAGGACGGAGTCTGGGGTGGGGAAGCCGCCCTCACCGGGGCCCTCAGGGGCCCCGGACGGAGCTCCTGAACCCAGCCAAGCGAGGGGGGCTCCCCGAGCATGACAGAACCCCGTCTAGGGCCTTTGGCATAGCGGCAGGCCGGGGGACGGGGCCCAGGGCTGGAGCACTCGACCCGGGGCCTGGTGGGGCCCCTGGAGCCAGCCGGGGCTCCTGGGCCCAGAGGCACAGGGGAAGCCACCCCGGGCCCGCGGAACACCGTCCCACGCGGCAGGACCGAGGACGGATCCCGGGCTAGGGGGGCGTCCTGGCCCGTCCGGCTGCCGGCTGAGGACCGCTAGGCCGAGAGGGGTTCCGGAGTACCCTGTCCCTAGTAATCCGGAGGAAGGGTACCCCCCCTTTCTGGTAACCCGTGCTCACCGCGAGACTGAGGGGACCCTAGGCGCGGACGCGCCCGACCTCCTGGAGCCCTGGCTGGGATCGGGGAGGCGGACGACCCCTCATCGGGACTTCCAGGCCGGCCGGGCCATCTGGTCGCCCCATTGGAAAGCATTGCGTGCGACCAGATGGCCGAGGGGACAGGTGCGACCAGATGGCCGGGCCCGAAGGACGCCCATCTGACCACCCCAAGTCTTCGCGGGAGGGCTCCCGCCTGCCCTTTGGAGGGCTCGGGGGCTCTGCTTCCCGGGGGCTCTGCAATCCCAGCTGGGCCTCAGGCACGGGGAGCCCGCAGGAGCTCTCGGGCCCGGACGCCCAAGGGAGGTCCGGCCGGGGCCCAGTGGGGAGGTGTTGTCCGGGCCTAGCCCATCTGGTCCCCGTCTGAGAACCGCCAGCCCGAGAGGGGCTCCGGCATACCCTGCCCCTAGTAATCCGGAGGAAAGCTACCCCTCTTTCTGGTAACCCGTGCGCACCGAGTGACGGAGGGGACCCAGGGCGCGGTGGCGCCCAAACTCCTGGAGCCCTGGCTGGGATCGGGAAGGCGGACGAGCCCTCATCGGGACTTCCAGGCCGGCCCGGACCTCTGGTCGCTCCATTGGAAAGCATTGCGCGCGACCAGATGGCCGAGGGGGAAGGCGCGACCAGATGGCCGGGCCCGAAGGATGCCAATCTGCCCGCCCGAGCCTTCGCCGGAGGGCTCCCTCTTGCCCATGCAGGACTCAGGGGCTCTGCGTCCAAGTAGCCTTGGAGACCCCAGCTGGGCCTCAGGCGTGGGGCTGAGAATGTGGGACCCCGGCAGACCTCCGACCCGGGCCCATGGTGGAGCTTAACCGATCCCTGGGCCCGCCCGGCGGTCCCGGGCTAGGCCGCGCGGGGGAGGCCTCCATGGGCCTGCATCGGGCCACGAAGGGCCCCGGGCCTATGCTCCTGAACCCAGCCAAGCTGGAGAAGGCCCGCCCGGGGTGTGGGACGGAGCCCGGGGTGGGAGCACCCGGCCAGAGCTCTCGGGCCCGGACGCCTGGGGGAGGACTGCCCAGGACCGATGGAGCCCGTCCCGGGCACTTTTCCGCTCGCCAGGCCAGAGGACGGAGCCCCGGACAGGGGAGGAAGGTAGTGCCCGGTCCCATGCCATCTGGTCCCCGGTGAGAATCGCCAGCCCGGGAGCGGTTTCGGCATACCCTGTCCCTAGTAATCTGGAGGAAAGATACCCTTCTTTCTGGTAACCCGTGCGCACCGAGTGACAGAGGGGACCCAGGGCACGGGGCGCCCGATCTCCTGGAGCCCTGGCTGGGATCGGGGAGGCGGGCGAGCCCTCATCAGGACTTCAAGGCCAGCCCGGCCATCTGGTCGCCCCATTGGAAAGCATTGCGCATGACCAGATGGCCGAGGGGGAAAGGCACGACCAGATGGCCGGGCCCAAAGGACGCCAATCTGCCCACCCGAGCCTTCGCCGGAGGGCTCCCGCTTGCCCATGCAGGGCTCGGGGGCTCTGCGTCCAAGGGGGCTCGGAGACCCCAGCTGGGCCTCAGGCCCGGGGCTGAGAATGGGGTCCCCGGCAGACCTCCGACCAGGGCCCATGGCAGAGCTTAACCCATCCCTGGGCCTGCCCGGCAGTCCCGGGCCAAGGACGCGTGGGGGAGGCCTCCACGGGCCTGCGTCGGGCCACCAAGGGCCCCGGCCTATGCTCCTGAACCCAGCCAAGCTGGGGAAGGCCCGCCCAGGCCCGGGGCGTGGGACGGAGCCCGGGGTGGGAGCACCCGGCCAGAGCTCTCGGGCCCGGACTCCCGGGGGAGGACTGCCCAGGACCAATGGAGCCCGTCCTGGGCACTTTGCCGCGCGGCAGGCCGGAGGACAGAGCCCCGGACAGGGGGGGGGGGGAGGTGGTGCCCGGTCCCAGCCCATCTAGTCTCCGGCTGAGAACCGCCAGCCCGGGAGCGGTTCCGGCATACCCTGTCCCTAGTAATCCGGAGGAAAGCTATCCTTCTTTCTGTTAACCCGTGCGCACCGAGTGACAGAGGGGACCCAGGGCACGGGGGTGCCCGACCTCCTGAAGCCCTGGCTGGGATCGGGGAGGCGGGCGAGCCTCATCGGGACTTCCAGGCCCGCCCGGCCATCTGGTCGCCCCATTGGAAAGCATTGCGCGCGACCAGATGGCCGAGGGGGAAGGCGCGACCAGATGGCCGGGCCCGAAGGACTCCAATCTGCCCGCCCGAGCCTTCACCGGAGGGCTCCCGCCTGCCCGGGGGCTCATCAGAGCCCTTAGCTGGGTCTCGGGCATGGGGCTGCAAGGGGGGCCCCCGACGGAACTCTGACCCGGGGCCCGCAGGCACCTTGACATGCAGGCGAAGCGGGGGAGGCCAGCCCTGGCTGATGGACCTCCGTGACGGGCACCCAGACCCTCGGCTGGCAACAGGACGTGTGCTCCCGCACCCCAGGGCCCGCCGGAGCCCAGGCCCTGGAACCGGTCCTCGCTTCTGAACCCAGTGAGGCCGGGGAGGGGCAGGGAGCCTCCCCGGGCACCAGGGACTCCTGTCCCGGGCAGACGGATCCTTGGCAGGCCGCAGGACGGGGGCTCCCACACCACAGGCCCTGTCCGAAACCCAGGCCCCGGGCCCGGTCCCTGCTTCTCAACCCAGCCAGGCCGGGGGGATCTGGGAGCCTGCCCGGGCACGAGGGACCCCCGTCCCGGGCACACGGCCCCCCGGCTGGCCGCAGGAGGTGAGCTCCTGTTCCAAGGATTTTTTTCATAACTCCGTGGAACTACGCGTAGTGGCACTACGCCAACTCTGCCCAGGGTTAATAAGTATTGCATAGTCATATGTATATAATATACTATACTTTTTGTGAACAAATGTATATGTTGTTTTCACTCCTTACATGTAAGGTTCAATTATGATGTGCCTCATGTTTAAATTACAGAAGACTGTGCAATATTGTATTTCTGCTAATTATGCACTAGCACTTTATGTACTTTCTATGTGTTTTTAGCTTGTTTGGTTTTATCATCTTGGAAGCTAGTTCCTTTTAATTTGTTTTTTAGATTTTAATGGCTCGGGTTTTAATACATTTTGTCACTGTATAAATAATGTCATCTATTTTGGCTTACAATTTTCAGTATGAAAATCTTGTTCTAACTACTATACTTCTGTACGCCTATGCACTTTGATGGTCTTAACGACCGAATAAAGTTTTATGATGATGATGATGATGTGTACTGTTCCTCCTTTTTTTGCTTTCTGTTTCATACTAAGATGCAGTTGTACCTCCCTGCAATTTGAGGTACTAATCATAATTAAGGCTCCTGGTTTTCCGTTTTACGTATTTTTACAGATAATTACAGACAGAAAACTAAGTGTTTCCTGTCTGTATTTATTTTTAAAAGCGGAAAAATGCACAAAAGTGTGCTTCCTGTGGTTGACTCTCCATGCTGTTTTTCGTGATTTCTAGGACAACAGCTGAGCAGATAGGCAGCATGGAAAGTTAAAAATAGATTGAGATTTCCGTAAATGCAGATATATAGTAACATATATTTGTATTATTATGCTCATATTTACCTGAAGGTGTAGTATTTTACTAAATTTGGCTGCTTAATGTGCTAAAACGTGACAGGCAGCAAAGTATGAGTGCATGTTTATAAGTTAAATAAATGTCGAAATATACCATTTTATGACTCCATCAATTCGCAAAACACAAAATAAATATGGATAAGTACCAATAAGATGGGCAAAAAATAAATATGGATAAATACAGACGGAAATGTTAAAAAAATAAATACCATAAAACAGGGAGCCCTGATCATAATTGTAACATAACCTACACATTGTGATTCAATATTTATGTTTGATCCACGTCTACCGTTAATGCATACAGCCTGTATAATGTTACCATACACTTATGTGAGAAGCCTTCATGAAAAATGTAGAATTGTCTTACCATAATATTGTTTTTAAGTGACAAGTAACTATGAGTACCAACCAAATTTTTAAAACGTTTTGTCATTCTACATACATTTCAACTGGAGTCTTGGGGTCTATCTCTCTTACTGTTTTCTCTGCTCTATTTCACTTATTAATAACAGCACAACATGGCCGCCGTTTTAGGAGTCTACATGTACACGACTTAGCCAGTCCCTTTTCTACTTCTTTCTCACACCGGATGGGTTTAGAAAGACTATATATATGGGACAAAAACTGACGGTTTTGGCCGTTATTCTTGCTAGTGAAGGACACATGGAATACAGGTTAGTCTTCCTGAGTTTGAGACTGCTACCTTGTATGAGCCTTTTCAATATATGGGCAATCGACATAGCCCTTTGAGTATACCATACGACCAACACGGGTACACACATTTAAATGTTTCCGTGAACATGTTGTGAAGGCGGTGTTGACGCTTGTCTTCCCTTCTCTTTTGTTGTCACTTTACAGGGACTTATCAAGGTCCTAGGGGATCTTCTGTGCCGCCCTACAGTTTAGAAAAGCAAACAGCAAATCAGGTCAGTCTTCTTGAGTTAATATTTTTATCGTTTTTGAGCCCTTGACTCGGTCTTAACCACAAAGTCTATGGGTTTTATTCGTAAACATACCAACCTTTTCTGTCCATTTGTATTTGACATTAAGACCTAACGATGTTGCCCAGTACGATTAGAATAAGACCTACTTTTAGTCTTGCATACGAGACTAGCACTACTTGCCCCCGCAACATATGTAGCATAATTACCTATACAAATAGACTCGATGTGCGTTATTAGGCACATGGTTTTTCATGACTTTTCCCGCATTTACTCCTTTTTTTTTAGCACATTTTGGAGCCCCTCGTTCTTTGGACTTGGATTCAAGGACATACTATGCGATACGGAATATTACTTCTCTCACCGTAAGAGGACGAGTTTAATTCTAGTGTGTAAGTATCTCCCTTCATTGTTTCAAGACCTCACAGGTTTTGGCCACAGGGACACTGCACTTCACTTACCAGTTTTATTTCTCTCTTTGTTCCATATGAAGCAGCCAATACTTTTAACGTGAGGCAGCTACATGAATAGGCCTTCTTATATATAATACTCTTCTCATCTATCCATTGTAATTGACAACCGTGGAACTTTTTGAGGTTTGACGACTTATTTACATTATTTCGTGTTCCATTCTCACAGATCGTGTCACTTTTTTTACTCGTTAAAATTTAATCTGGAACAATATAAGCAAGGGCTTTATCTTTTGCACGTCTGTTGCATGTCTACGACTCTATACTACATGTGGAATACACCTATAGCTCACTTTCTTGGTATCTAGTCTTTTCTTGCTATGGCTTTTTGTTGACGTTCCTTTCGGACACTTGTCACAACTGGGACTTGACCAAGCAGTTATGTGTTCCTCAATATATGTTTATTAATGTTATACAGCTTTGAAAAAGTCACTGTGTGACAAAACACATGTCGGCTGTTACCAGTACACCGAAAATTGGACGGATGTAACCTGATCATCACTATATTGAGGCTGTTATCATTCTTTTGAAAACTGGATGGATGTAACCTGTTTATCAATGTATTGAAGAAAAAGAAAAAAAGTACCTGTGAAAAGAGACCTTAATTGAGAATCTTTGAACTAGGTTTCATTTGTATTAAAGAAAATTTCTTGCTCACACACATTCCCTTTTTGGACGGTTATTACCTATTTGGTTTATACTTTAACGTGGAGTGCCTGAGTATTCTTTTTGGACCCATTGGCACATTGGACTTCGTCCCGTCATCACTCACACCTTGGGTAGTAGGGTGTGGAACTACCCTTGAAGCACTTTTTTGCTGACTAATTCATTGAACACACTTAGCGTGTATTGTATGCCCACTAAATTGTATTTCTCAAATACGAGGTGCGATTTCTTTTCCACTACTACCCTCTCTGTTTTCATACCCAAATATGATAACAGGGTCAGAGAGGACAGCCTCTTTCCTTGCCTGGGTAGTCTCTTTCCTTGCCAACCGTTCCCAAGTGGTCCATCATCTTATCTTCAGGTCCGCATTTTTGATATATGTTTCTTGACTTTTTACCTCTGTGGAACCCCAATAATTCATTACTTGAATCTGGGACCCTCCACTGAGTCATTATTGGAAGCTAAGGATCCCCGGCCTAAGCAATTTCTATGATTTGAACTTCAAAACAATACACAAAAATACAAAAACAAGTATATGAATGAATGAAAGGGCATTTGTATAGCGCACTGTTACTCCGAAGAGTGTCCTGGCACACTGAACTTATATAGTCACTGCACTGGGGCCAAAGCAGATTAAGCTAGATTAAAAAGCCTTGTCTTTAGTTTTTTTGTGAACACAGAGTTATCAGAGATGCTCCAAATTTCAGGAGGCAATTTCGTTCCAGGCAGATGGTCCTAGAAAGGAGAAGGATCTGCCTCCAGCCCTAGATCGTATGATCCTAGGAATTTTAGCAAAACAAGCATTGGCAGAGCGAAGACATCTGGAGGAAACATAGAAACTAATCTTTGCCCTATGATATCCAGCACAAGTCTGGTCAAGGACCCTGCAAACCAGAACAAGGGTCTTAAATAGAAGTCTCTTTTTTATCGGTAGCCAGTGCAGAGCTCACAGATGTGCGAATACAGTGGATCTCAAAGGCAATCCCAAGAGAGTGCTAGCAGCTGCATTCTGGACCACCTGTAGTTTGTTGATAAAATAATCCGGAAGGCCCAGAAACAAGGTGTTAATATTGATATAAATATGATTTCGATGTACACTATAATATATGTATGTATAATAAACTTATATATGTCTGTTGTTGAATTCACCTGAGATGACCTCCCCCTGAACCCGAGTCAGAAATACGTTGTCATGCAGGCCCGCAACCTAGGCCTGAAGCAACTGATTGACAGATCACAGGTGGGGGGGACACGTAACCGTTAGACAAGTGTGCAAACAGGAAAACCCAGATGGATTCCACAGATAAGCAGCGACACCACAATGGTCTTAGGGGATTGGCCCCAATAAAACACTTTTCGCCGGAGCGGTGCACGTTCCCAAAAATACCATAAAGTCATATGCCACACTAAGTTAGGAACACACCGCCAATCAGAACACATCATGACCACTACACACAGTGATCACGTGCTGCCTATGCCGGACATCTGGACACGTACCCACTGGTCCTGCATTGTGTCCACACAAGGTCGATGCCCTCCTGCGCTTCTTATCAAACAACCAGATTTATGACCCCTTGACTAGGCCCAGATGTCTGTCTCCAAAGGAATGTACAAATCCTTTTATGATGCTTCATGTGATGTATATAATGATGGCCGAAACCAATGTGATTTGAGACCATCTTCAGACCCAGACTCTGTTGCCTGTTCTCCCGGCTGCTGCATTTAATTAAACCAACTGTTCCTGTTTTGCCAAACCCCTTTGCCTTCCATTTTTTTCAAGGTAAATTCGCATTCGAGCAACATTTTGGTGAGCCAGCCAGGAGAGATTAGTTCTTCGAGTCCGACTGCAGCCGAAGGAACAGGACACCGCCCGTACGGATTCACGTCTGTGCAGCAAGAACGGTGAGCAGATGCCACAATTGATTGGAAGTTCTGCTGAATCCGGGGGAGGGGGGTGGAGGTCCGTCTGAAGCCCCTGTCAGTGGGTAAGAGGCTACATCTGATCCTTAGCCCCAGCATTTGGCGTATCGCAAATTAGGAAGAAGTGTAAAAATCTAACCTGAGTGCCCTGCCACTAACATAAATCTGACATATTGCCTGTTTTATGTGTCCAAGCTGAGTAGTCGCAAGGCGGCCTCAGAGGTCACAATTTCTTTGATAGTCAGCACGCTTGGAAAGGTGAGGGTTGTTTAGTCGTTTGGACCACTGGGCATGACACTGAGGATACGCTTGTCTCTGAGTGTGATACAGGGACCGCTTTGACCGCTGGGCGAGACACAGAGGGTACGTCTGATCCCCAGGTGTGATACAGGGTTTGGGGCCTCACCGCTTTCGCCACTGGGCATGACACAGAAGGTACGCATAGGCTCTGGGTGTGATATAGAGCCAACATCTTGACCTTATTTTTTTTGTCTAAAGGAGTTTTCTTAGTGCTGTCATTTCCTTAACACTGGTAGTATCGGAAAGAAGTGAGAGGTGTTATTCACTTGGACCACTGGGCGTAGCACAGCTGGTACGCTTGACTCCTGGGTGTGATATAGGGTGTAATTCAGACATTAGGGACAAATTTGGACATTGGCGAGTAAGGTGCAGCTTATGCTTGGCCAAGGCGGGCCTGCAGTTGTCGAGTTGTTCCTTCTTCTCCACGCAAATAGTTGCTATCTTTGTCTCCAGGCTGATCTTGACAGAATATTGGCTTCACTTAGTTCTGTGTACCGCACTGAGCCTCCCCTTGTCATCGGGCAGCATGCGCTAGGAGCAGGCTAAGATTTTTTGGACAAAGTCATAGTCTTTTCTTCTCTGTCGGTTTTTCTCTTTTACTTCTATTTATTGTGATTTTCAATTGATGCAGTTTTTGATGTAGTGCTGGTAGATTAATGGAACTGTGTTTTGTGTTATGTCCAGTTAACTTTTCTATGTGCGTATGAAAAAAATCGTCATTTGTTTACATTTTCCTATTCCACTGCTAAAAGCACAATTCATAATGTTTTGAGCTAACCAATGCCCTTTCTTACAGGTTATTTTTCAAACGTGTCATTTGCTGTACTAAGTTTGTTTGATGCATCTTTGTCCTAAGTTGAGCTCACGGTAAAATTAGTTATTGCCGGCATAATCCCTTGTACATATTGTCGCCACAATCAGAGTATAATTTGGATTATCTAAAAGCCTTGAGATGTTAGAAGTGTACTAGTCCCACAAAAAGTTCCCAACCCTTCATAGAGTCATCTTCAAACCACATGCAAACTAGGTTGCCCATGCAGGCTGAAAAACAATATAAATTTTGCCATGAATGGCACGCACACAATAAAACACTTGCGCTCCCCTGGCCGCACGGGGGAACCTTTGACACCAACATCATAGAGCACACAAGAACACACTTTCGGACCAACTATGTTGGGCAGAAGAAGGCTAGAAGAGAGGCACTGTTAGAACTATGGGCCGTCTTCGAGGTGGTCCTGATCTACAATCCTTTTCCAGAACCAGCAAGCAAAGTGTCTGCACCGCCCCCACCAGATACAGAGGTGCTTTCTATAATGCCTTCCACCCCTGCCATTCCTGCACTGGGTTACACCAATCTGCCGGTCGACCCTGGTCATTCCTGGAGAAGATTTGTCCGAGTTGTTCCGACATCCACTACAGAAGAAATCAACTTTCTTGCATCAGGCTTGAAAAAAAAGAACTGCTGATTATGTCGGTTGGGCTCAGTACGAGGACATTACGGTAGAATTGTTTTCTGACACTTAAGTAAATTCGGGAGGGTCCATACCCTTCTTCACCCTGCAAACAAAGGTAAATGTCAGCTGGTTATTTGTAACCAGGTGGGAACTACTGAAGATGATCAATACCGAGCTTGGCCTAAATGCTATAAAGGAAGAACTAAGAGCCATCCTCCTCATGGTGATGCAACATCATCATGTTTTTGACTTGATGACCGCAATAGAGGGTGGGGTGTGTGCCAAGATCAGTGCGTCCCGCTATACTTTTATCCCTGTAAAATATATGGACAATGTGACACTGACTCTTGCGCTCCAAGCACTGCATTGTCTACAAGCTGACATGAAGGAGGGAGGTACCCCTGAGCAAGACTGCTTTCTTGATTTGTTTTCCTGGCTCCCCCGGTGGGTGACCAGACTGTGTACATCATTGCTCCCTATTCTCAATTTTGTGCTGTTTTTGTGTGGTTTCCTACAAGTGGGAGTTTCCTGCTGTAAAAGCGAAATCTCAAATTAGGTAGAATGCAAGTAACTAGGGAGGTAGTTACAGACACAACAGAAACGCACCATACCTCTAACAAAGTGACTGTCATGAAGTGTGTGGCAATTGATGTAGTTGAAAATGTAACTAGAGGGAGAATGTTAATATTGATAAATACAATGTCGGTGTACACCATGATGTATGTACTTATAATAAAACTTCCATCTCTGTTGTTGAATTCCCTCGAAATGACCTCCCCCTCAACCCAGAGTCAGAAATACATGGTCAGACAGGCCCTGCGAACTAGGCCGAAGCAACTGATCACAGGTGGGGGGACACGTAACCTTTAGACAAGCGTGCAAACAGGAAAACCCAGATTGATCCCACATATTGGCCACGACACCACAAGGGTCTCAGGAGATTGGCCTAAATTAACATGTTTGGCTGCAGGGGCGGGTGCTCCCAAAAACATCATAAAGTCAGATGCCACACTAAGTTTGGAACACGCAGCCAATCAGAACACAGCATGCACACTACACGCAGTGATTACCCGCTCCCAATGCCGGACATCTGGACACATACCCACTGGCCCTGCATTGTGTCCACCCAAGGTCACGGTCCACCTGCGCTTCTTATCAAACGACCAGACTTATGGCCCAGTGACTAGGCCCAGATTTCTGTCTCCAAAGGAATGTACAAATCATTTTATGATGCTTCATGTAATGTAAAAATTGACGGCCGAAACAAATGTGCTTTGAGACAGTCTTCAGACCCCGACTCTGTTGCTCTTCTCCTGGCTGCTGCTTTTAATTAAACCAACTGTTCCTGGTTAGCTAAATGCCTTTTTTCTTTCATTGTTTCAATGTAAGTTCACATTCGAGCAACAAAGGTATTGCCATAGTCAAGCATTGATGATATAAGGGCTTGTATCACCTGTTTCCTGGCAGTAAAAGATAGAAAGTGCAAAAACTGTCTCAGAATGTGCAAGAGTCCAAAGCAAGTCCCTACTACAGCATTTACCTGAGGTACAAAGGAGAGGCAGTCATCAAATGTGATGCCTACATTCTTCACAGAATTTGCATGGCGCTCTGGGGCAGGAGCGTCTGCTGGCCAGAAAGACTGCCACGTTTTTGGGACTTTTACTTCGAAAAACAAAAGCTCCATTTTTCCTGCATTGCATTTAAGCTAATGGTATGAGAGCCACTGGAAGGCGACTGTCAGACAGGTTCTGATTTTTTCAATCTACTTGCTGCTCCAAGGAGTACAGTGCAGGGTGTCATCAGCATAAGAGATTATTTTTGCTTCTAGGGCCTCAGCGAGTAAGGCGAGAGGAGTAAGATAGATAATAAATAAACTGAAAGAAGAGCCTTGAGGAACTCCCACTCGCAGTTCCCAGGACCCAGATGAGAAAGGAAGGGTCAGGCCTCTTAACCTCGATCTTCAAGAAATGAGGGCAACCAGTCTAAAGATTTACCACTTATTCTGATAGATTGGAGACCGGCTAGGAGAGTGGCATGGAGTACCGTATCGAAGGCAGCTGAGAGATCTAACATATTCAGCAGTGCCTTCCCACCGGCATCTAATGTGCTCCTGAAATAATCCACCACTTCCACTAGCACTGTCTCTGTGCTGAAACAGGGAGGGAAGCATGACTGGCTCGGATGTAAAAGATTATTGCTTTCCAGATACTGAGAGAGTTGCAAGTTGACGTGTTTCTCCAGTACTTTCAAGAGGGCTGAAAGCAAAGAAATATGTATGTAGTTAGAATGCTCTCCTTAGTCAGCCTGGGGCTTTTTCAGTAAGGGTAAGATTTTGGCTTGCTTCCAGGCAAGTGGCACAATTGCTGAAAACTTTTTCTGCCTCTAGATACAATGGCACCTATTAGGCCAGTTAAGACCCCTAGAAAGTCTCCCTCAGCCCCTTGGTTTTCGACAGACCTTAGAATCGAAAAGAGTAGGTGGAAGAGGCTAGAGCGCTGCTGGAGGAAAGATTATAATCCAGCAACCAAGAAAGCATATAAAGAGGCATTGAAGAAGCTCCGCAAACTGATGAAGGTGTCGAGAAGGGAATATTTGGTTAAGCGCATACAGAGTTCGGAGAACTCGGGAAAGGAAATCTTTAAGATTGCCAGATCTTTTACCAATCCATTAGCACTGGAGGGAATCATTCATCCCTCCCCCTCCCTGTGCACGAACTTATCTGATTTCTTTTAGGAAAGAATTCAGAAAGTATTCCTCGATTTCAGCTGGGGCTGAGGCGTCGGCGTCACAACTAACTGTAAGCAAGAACTCCTATGGCACCTTCTCGGAATTTCTCCCCATAACACTGGAGGAATCACTGACCCAAATCCTGAGATGCAAGTCAGGTTCGCCAGGGGACCCCTGCCCCCCCCCTACCCAGTTTTTTAGGTCGCTGGCCCACATGATTAACCCAATATTGAACCATATCTGGTACACCTTGCTAAATACGGGTTCTTTTCTGGATATATGAAACCGGCATTTCTACTACCCCTACTGGAAAAAACAAATGCGGATCCTATGGAGCTTAACAATTATCGTACGATTTCGCTACTACCAGCACCTGCAAAAATGGTAGAAAAAATGGTGCAACGCCAACTGGCCAAGTTTTTTGAGACACACGGTATCCTGCATGACACTCAATCGGGATTCCGATCGGGATATAGCTCTGAGACAGCGCTGTTGGAGGTGGCTGAATCTGTGAGAATGACAATAGGCGCAGGTGCATCAGCGATGCTAGTCTTATTAGATCTATCTGCAGAATTTGACACAGAAGCGCACCCAATCCTACTGGACAGACTAAAACAGTTGGGCTTTCGGGGGTGGCACTATCTTGATCCAGTCCCATCTTAAAGACCGCTCCCAGAGGGTCTTCGACCTTTTCAATCTGAATCCAAGTCACTTAGGTGTGGAGTGCCTCAGGGCTCCGCCTCGAGCCCACTGCATTTTAATTCCTATCTGGTGCCACTCTTCACTCTCATTGCATCATGGGAGGTGAAGGTAGTCTCCTATGCGGATGACACCCAGATGGGTTCTCCTTTAAGGAACATTCTGTTGATACGTTCGCTAGATTCAAGGAGTGTCTGAAGGACATCTCGAGTTGGATGAATAGTAACTGCCTGAAATTAAATGTTGACTAGACGGAGGTCCTGTTCTTCAGTCAGGCTCCCCCCTGGGCAAGTCTATGGTGGCCAGCAGTACTGGGCTCATCGCCGGTACCGGCAAAAACTGCAAGGAATCTGGGCATTAAATGGGAAACTGACTTATCCTTTGCGGCCCACGTTCGTCATATTTCCACATCTTGTTGCGGGAAGTTGAGAAGCATAAGGAAATTCTTGCACATATTGCCAGAGGAAAGCCGTAGGATTATAATCCATGCTACCTTGCTATAGTGACCTCTCAGTTGGACTATGCCAACAGTCTGTATCTGGGTCTGCCTACTTACCTGATTAACAGACTACAGATGGTACAGAATGCAGCAGCAAGATTAATTTGACGGGTCCCTTTCCGCCATCATATTTCCCCTCATATCAGAAAACTTCATTGGCTCCCAGTAGCTAAAAGGATGAGTTCAAGGCTTTGACCTTGGCCTTTCGAGTCATCCAGGGGCCATGGCTACCTTAGGCGCAGGCTCTGTCTATTTCAACAGAAACGCACTCTGAGATCCAACTTCCAGCACCTGCTTTGTGTCCCTCGCTATGCAAAGACCCGACTGGGTGGGAGGTCTTTCACGGTCACGACCGCCAGGCTATGGAACTCTATGCCCCCCCATCTGTGCCAGATTGAGTCAGAACAGGTGTTCAGGAAGACCTTAAAAACTTGGCTCTTTAGTCTAGGTTAGTTCCATTGTTTGGCCAGATCACCGCTGTAATAATCGCTTAGCGCCGGTACACCTCTGTTTTTCAGTAACTGTCGCCCTCTATAAATGCTTATTATTATTATTATTATATTCTCCTATTGTCTTTGCTTGGACAGGTATCGTTTTCAGAACTAGTAGGGCTTTCTGAGGAATTTCTGACCATGTCTCCCTCTTTTTAATATTGTTTATACCTCCCGGTCTCGGATAGATCCAGTGGGATCTGAAAGTATCTAAATAACAAGCACATTTTAGTTCTGTACTCATTTCTATTTTATGAAACCAACATAATAGAAATGAGTATACAACTAAAATGTGCTTGTTATTTTGATACTTTCAGCTCCCACTGGATGTATCCGAGACCGGGGAGGTATAAACAATAGAAATCCTTACTAGTTCAGAAAACGATACCTGTTCAAGTGAAGACAACAGGAGAATAGAACTAAAGTGTAAAGGTAAGAACAAATGAGGAATAAAGAAATGAGGTTGCAAAAAGGGTTAAAATAAAAGTAATAAAAAGCAATAGGAATAACCACAATATCCTATATTATGTATACCTTTAGGAACGGTGACAAGGAAGAGTGTATGTTCCGGGTTTGATAATCAAGGACTTAAAGATCCTTAGTATTGGCTAAAGAAAGTAAGCAAATAATACAGCTAATGAAATACCCAGTTGGGAAATATATGGTTGCATAATCTAGAAGGTGCGCCCATCTAATTAGAGATTTGTTATTCTAGGCGCATTAATTCATATTGAAGAAATGAACATCCAGATGAATCTGTGGTCCATGCCGTAATGAAAGTGAAGGTAGATTTGTGAAAAAACTGCTCTTACTTTTAATGGGGGGAAGGAAGTACAAATATGAGAACTTCCTACAAGAAGTGTAAGTTGTCAATGAGAAATAAAAAACGGTATACAACTTGATAGATAATACCGATGAAAGAAATTAGGAGGGGTGGATTGTTTGAAAACACCCTGGGTATTGATCTAAAAACATTTAAGATTGAAAATGACCAGGGTGTGGATAGGAATATTGAAATTATAAGTAATTAACGTAACCAAAGGTTCGCATTGAATAGAGTTAAAAATAGGAATGAATTTTAAATTTAAAACAATACTTGTATACACTATAAACAAGAGAATGCACCGATGAAATGTTAAAATCATGTTTTTCCGTCTCCTATGATTTTAATTGTTAAATGTACAGTTCGTGTACTTTGTTGAATTTGTCCTGAAGAAGACGGGGAATTCTATTAAGTGCCTGCCGCCGAAATGCTGCGTCGACAAGAAGAGTATTGCAGAATAGTAGGACTTTTTGTAATTGATTGTGTTGTCCTCATAGACAAAACAAGCATTTGCAATGCAATCGGTCTCGCCTTTGGGACCTAATATGTATTTAGCTATGCAGCACATTAGCCTGAGTGCTAAAACATCCACTGTTCTTTAACATGGAGGGAAAGTAAGCACCAAACTGCGTGACACGCTAGGTATGGGAACACATGGAGAGAAATATTGCCTTTCAGCGGGAAATGGTATAGTCCAAAGCTCTGTTTTTAATATAAAAATCTGGGCCTTCGGTGTTCATATCACTGTAAATACAAGATTATAAAGTATATACAAGAGGTCTCGAATGCTCGACCTAAAAAAGAGGGTGCATTTTCAGGACTCAAGAGGCAAGAACATGACAACTGAGATTCAGAAGTGGCACAGCCTAACCATAACGAACAGATGAGGAGGGAGGCGGGGGTAGAATGATCAGAGTTAAAGATCAACCTTCAGACCCGACAGATTTTGACTGATAACAAGTTACAAATTGATATCTTTCTTTTATGACAGAAACATGATAAGGGAAGAGGATTTAAACAAGGATAGTAAGACCGCCAACAATCTCTTAATATCTGTAATGGAGATCCTTTATACTTGGCAAAGCATGTCCGAAACAATGAGGTGAGAAAGATCAAGTGGAGCCGTACCACCTTAAGTTAAGAGGATCCTTGAGATACACTAGGTATGGATCAATATCAGATCAAGGTTCAGCTTGGAGGTAGGTGAAGACAGGTTACCTGTAGGCCATGGGCTTCATGCCTGTGACAACTGGCATGAGAGATGCGTGCAGAATCTTTACAGAACAGAAAACCCAATCAAGGTTCAGAAGGAGTCTCACTCAAAACGAAAGTCCTCATTAAGACGTGGCAGCATTACCTACAAATTAATTAAATTATCTGGTCTTGCAAGGTCGGAACCAAAGGAAAAATCCATGCCACAGATAGGAAAAGCTTCAAGCCTTGGAAAAGAACGTGTGGCTTGCAGGCCTACGTGGAAAGTCGTCAGATTAATTACAGGCACAGGAAGCTAAGCAATGGGGATTTCAAAGGAAATTTTAAGACGGAAGGGGCTGTCCCAAGGCCATTATAGTACATTTTTAGGAGACTGACAGCTCTTGCTGTAGGAGGAAAGCAGACACTGCAAGCAAAACAAAGTCAAGTCAAGAAAGGCCCACTGACAACAGCTCTTACAGAACCACTCATTAACAGGCTGGTTAAGTAACTTAACTTACGTGTTGTGTTGCATGTGGCGAGAGACTGCTTAATAAGAGTAGCCAGGAGATGTTTATCTTATCAATACATCTATTCAATATGTCGACTCAGTTACAAAAGGGAGAGACGTACCACTTAACAAAACTTCAAATAAGTAGAGTTCATGGGGTGTGCAGGCACATCACCAGAACCAATAAGTAAAAACACATTTTTCAAACTAGAGAGCCAGGCTTATAAATTCTCGAAATGTTATTAAGGCTATTCCGGTCCGCTTCAGTTGCATGAACGTCTTGAAACCCAACTTCAAATGCAGTGGTGTAGGTAGGGAAGTGCAGGCCTGAATAGGCATCCAAGATTCGTGAATAGTCTAACTTGGGGTATGAGTATCATGTCGCTTACTGTGCTGGCTCATAGAGAAGGACCTAACAACTGCTGGAAGTTTGGAACTGCCAGTGTGAGAAAAGTAGGAGTACAGTTGCCTAAACTGCTTGTATTTGATAGAATATGGGGCATATACTGAAATGAGGGCGGGGGGGGAGTGCAGGTTTTGACAAGTGGCGCAGAAGTACTGTTTTAATGGACAGCATGAAGACTTGCACCACGAGGAAGCAGACCTGTCACTGAGTGGGACTGTCTATGTTATGGCAGTGTTTTAATCACTAGGAAGTAAATCATACCTCGTGAAATCTCAAAACCAACGCATGCCTCCTCGTTTGGACAAGGCAAATATAACCTCGTGAGGAAGGCCGGTTGTATTAAACATATAAACGTTTGTATGGGGTGGTAGAAGACTGTATTATTGAGGAGCCATGGAGTTCTGTGCGAGTCCTTGCTTGTTAAAATTGTACTGTGTACTCGTAGGACACTCACCTTCCATCTCCATGTCCTCTGGTTCGCTGAGCTGCTGTTCCCCGGGGTGCTGCGGCGGCTGAGTTTGGTGGTGGTTCATGTCTCTGGCCTCCCCTACCTGCGCTGCTCGCAGCGCCCCGGGCTGGCCGAGAGGGCTAGACTGCCTTGGGCTTGCCTGCTGGCTGGGCAGGTGGCGGGGACAATGCGGGTGTTGTGGCGGCCGACAGCAGGGACACGCGCATGTATTTGCTCGCTATTCGCCTAAAACCAATCGGAAGGCAGCATTGACGACCTAAACCAATGAAAAAGATGGGCGGAGAGTGGAGCGGAGCTTCCACGAAGCTTCCACGCTATACTGAATACTGCATGCCTCGCAAAGCGAGCAGCGCATGCGCTGCAACCTTAGGCTCGACCTAAAAAGGAGTGTTTTAAAATAATAGGGCCTTTAAGAAATCTAATCAATTCTCAAAGGATTAATGATCACAGATATTTTATACATTATATTAATGCGTTTTTAACTAGTTTTGTGTGTTGTGTAACAAAGTTTTTTATTGATGAAATGATTATTAGGATGTGATGAAGTATGTAAATACGATTGATGTATTTGTGTCAAATTGTGAAACCTGTATAGGACAAATATACGAATGTCCAATACTGTACATTTGAACTGTTTTATAAAAAATAAAATAATTTTATATAAGAAGATCGTTGAATATTTTTTAGTAATAATAGGAGATAGATATTAACTGATAACACTAATTATTGGTGTACAACAAGGTATATCTTTCAGTGCTTACTTCTTGGATGATGGTTGTCATTTATAGCACAAAGGGGAACCTGCATTTTTAGACTGTTTGATCTACCCTGTCTCTTTTGGCAAAAGAGGGTGACTCTCTTAAGTTTAGAGTCATTTACAGAAATAGATTTTCCATTGAAATTGCCATTGACTTTCCCACTGACGCGCATATAGCGTACAAATGAGAATGTGTGGAAATCGGGTTTCAGCAAATACTTATCAATTGCACATCACCAAGTAACGTTTTGAATTTATTTTGATCCTATTAAAACCTTTGTTTCCATCTCACTTCAGAATTACAAAAACATGCTTTCCTAACTACCTTAATATATTTTGAAATATTAGTACGGTTCATTTACAAGCAATTTAAATGTTGAGTGCCCAGCACAATTTTCAGACAGTTCATTTTTTGTGCAGGAAACATATCTAGGTCCTTGACAAGTGCTTTACATGATTTTGGCTGTTACTCACCAACGTTGTGCTAGGCACTTTAGAGTGAGAGGGGTCCTTTAAGCATGGGTGACTGCAGTCCATATGATCAGATCATTTCAATAGTAATGGTTGGTGGCATTCGATTAATAGTCATGATGTAAGACCTTTTTACCTTTGTGCTAATGTAGAAACGCTCTACCTGTTTACCCTGTCTAATTTGTTAAGACCGGGAAACAGCGTTTACATTGCATGCGCTACATCGCATGCGATTACAACGCGGTCGTTACAACAACCGTGTTGTTACAACGCAAACCATTACATCACAAGTCGTTTCTACGACTTGCTGTAGGGGGCGCGCTAAACTAAGGAATAGTATTATTTACTATTCCATCAACTTCCCTACTGTTGCACACGCTGGTGTTGGGATAATAAATTATACAATTCCTAAGTCCAGCGCGCCCCCTACAGCAAGTCGGAGAAAGACTTGCGATGTAGTGGTTTGCGTTGTAACAACGCAGTCGTTGTAACGACCGCGTTGTAATCGCATGCGATGTAGCGCATGCAATGTAACATCGCATATTCGTTAAGACCCAGCCTGCTGAGTCCCCCTTGTATGCAGGACTAGTGCTTTTCTACTTTAAAGGTGGGTGCCCTGAGGTTGTAGTCATCTCTGTATGCATGTAGGGTCCTAAGCTAAAGGTACTCTATAGAGTTTTAGGTTATTAGTGCTGATGCTCCCCTGCTCCCTGCCTGTCCTGTTTCACTGGTCTTTTCACACTCCCTGCAGAAACCAATGTAAAATCAGTTGTATGTCTCTGGTTTTGAAATCCTGTCCACTAAATGTAGCCTAGTTGTTTTTTTGTGTTGACCTCTGCTGGAATAATATGTATGTTTGTGGTATTTCTATAGCGCAAACCTAGGCAAAAGGCAGCGGAGCACTGTAAAGGGTCAAACACAGTCATAAAGTCAAACAATGATAGGAGAGGTAGCTGGTTTTATGGATGGTTAATGCATTGTGATGTAGTGTTCTTTAAAAAGGTGTGGGCCTGATTCACAAAGGTAAACTTAGAAGTTTGGTCTAAACTTAGACCAAACGTCTAAGTTTACGACTTTGGGAAATCACAAAGCGCATTTACGAGTACAATCTTTCTGTCTGCACTCGGGGCAGACAGAAAGTTGGGGTTCAAAGCCATCAAGGTTCATATCATTTAGCCAAGTTTGTACTGTTTCTTGCTTGTTGTTCTTGGCAAATAGCAGAAATTCTGCCTTAGTTGGATTGAGCTTTAGGTAGGCACTGGATATCTTGGTCTGAATGATGTGCAGGGAGTGTTTGAGGCACTGGATGTCTTAAACAGAAAAAGCTTTTAAGTAAAGTTGTCTACCATTGGCATATTCACAACACAACATTTATTTGAACAATCTACAAAGCAGACATTTACTATTTTCACTGGACGCTACATTTAAAAGCAACATTAAGAGCATGTGTAAATTTCAACCACTTTCCCATTAACATATTAACACAGTTTACATAGTCCCCATGGAACAGCATAAGTAGGTCCTATGGCCATTTCTTTTATAAAAAGCAAATGTAATAGGCAAGTTCTAAACAGCCATTTCCATTTTTTGGGGGAACCAATTTTTATTTGCATTTCACAACAGCACCATTCAATACGTCACATCAGCAAAATACATTTGCAGCGTTATACTGCGCATTACGTAACCAAGGTTGATAGTACATCAGACAGTAATCTGAGGGAGTCTTGGTTCTTTCCAGTAACATGCAAAAAAACAAACAAACGAGAACATACAGCAGTTACAGTCCATTCAATATATGGGCAAGTGTCAGTAGAAGTCATTTCCAGTCCGGATCTATATCATTCTCACTAGGGCGCAGCATTACATCTGAGGCGTCAACAGATGTCAATCAATCAATCAATCAGTACTTGTTAAGCGCGGCTACTCACCTATGAGGGTCTCAAGGCGCTGGGGGGGGGCTGCAAGTCCGACAGGGCTCTGAGGTTTCGTTGAAGAGCCAGGGCTTGAGATCCTTCTCTTTTGTTGACTGAGAGCCTGTGGAGTTCTCGTAGGTGTTCGGAGATGTGGCTACGGCAGGGGATGTTGAGGACCAGTTTGGTTGAGGCGTTTTGAATGTTCTGTAGTTTCCTGAGGAGTTTTTGGGTGACTCCTGCGTAGAGTGCGTTGCCGTCGTCGAGTCTGCTGCTGATGAGTGCAAGGGCGACCGTCTTTCTGTCCTCAGTGGGGATCCATCTGAAGATCTTTCAAGGCAGGGGAAGAGTGTGGAAGCATGATGAGGAGATGGCGTTGATCTGGCGGTTCATTGTGAGCGAGCAGTCCAGTATGATGCTGAGGTTTCGTGCATGGTCCGTTGGTGTGGGGGGGGGTTCCTAACGCATCGGGACACCAGTAGTCTTCCCAAGTGGAGGTGTTGGGCCGCAGGATGAGGACTTCATTCTTGTCTGAGTTGAGTTTTAGGCAGCTGTCTCTCATCCAGGTGGCGACAGCCTTCATCCTGTCGTGGAAGTTGCTTCTGGCACTTCTGGGCTTGTTACTGAGGGAGAGGATCAGCTGGGTGTCGTTGGCGTAGGTGACAATGTTGAGTCCATGCTTCCTGTCTATGTCAACAAGCGGGGCCATGTAGATGTTGAAGAGGGTGGGGCTCAGCAAAGAGCCCTGGGGGACTCCGCAGCCGATCTCCTTGGGTTCTAGTCTGACTTGGGTGGTAGTCTGACTCGCTGTGTTCTACCGGTGAGGAAGGAACGGATCCAGTCCAGGGCTTTGTCATGGATGCCGGCGTCGTGGAGTCTCGTTCTTAGGGTGCCGTGGGAGATGGTGTCGAAGGTCGGCCGAGAGGTCCAGGAGGATGAGGGATGCTGTTTCTCCCTGGTCGAGGAGGGAGCAGATGTCATCGGTGGCGGCGAGGAGGGCGGTGTCAGTGCTGTGGTTGCTTCGGAAGCAGATTGAGAGGAGTCCAGGACATGGTTGGCTTCGATGAACTCGGAGAGTTGGTCATTGATGGACTTCTCAATGTCACTATGTGCTCTTTCAGAGGCATCTACGCATGTGATATAGAGGCATCAGCACATGCATGGAAGAAGACTAGGGTGAGCAACAACACAAAGATACTACAGAAAGTATGTGTGTACGGGCTAACCATCAAGGAGGGGGAGGGGCAAGGGACAGAAAGGCACTGCTTCCAAAACCCAGCAGGAGCAACATACATTTATGAGCAGTAACATCAGGGTGAGGCAGCCAGGCCCTCGCTGTAGGTTTGTAAATCCGCTAACAGAACTTCCCAATCTTCCACTATGGGAAACTTGCGCAACCCATGAGCCTACTCCTGTCTGAGGGCTACAGTCTTCGCCCATCCCCATTTAAGTGTTGCGTTACACCAATGAGCTGCACTTAGCAACATCTGGGCTTTCTAGTACATGGCTACAATTCTACGCCTGATCAGCATTGCTAAATAAATGAATCTATGTGCAGCTTTTGCAGCTTTCGGGCATTTTAACAGACCCAACAATGTGCCCTCGAAGGTGCACACACAAATACACCCGGTCACCTTGTGTAATGTAGCAGAAACCGCCCCCCATAGTGTAGCAGCCGCCGGTCAGCCACGCAACATATGCATTAAGTCTGCACCTAGTTGTTGATACCTAAAACAAGCTGTGGAAGACACAAACATTTGTTGAAGTGACATTGGGATAAGGTAGGCCCTATGAAGGATATTATGTTGGATGTATTGGAACTTAGCGTTCCTTGACACTTTCCTGGGGTACATGAGCGCCCTGTCCCATTCTTTCTGTTCCAGTTCCTTTCCCACATCCCCCTTTCAGTATCTGCAAGTCACAGCCAATGGGTCAAGTGTGGTGTACGCTAATACACGGACAGACCATGTAATGAGTTTACAGCCACTACCTAATATGTAAAGTGTGTGCATCAGAGGGTGTTGGTCACGCTCAGTGTCCGTGATGTTCCATAAACTCTGCAAATCAGCCAAGAAGTGGCCTGCCGGTAGTTCATGCTCTTCTTGAAGCCGATCATAGGGCAGGAGCACTCCATCTTGAAATAATGCCCTATGCGTGCCCACCCTCGCTGCCTCCCAGGTCTCCATTCCCGCTCTACCCAGCATGTCGCTAATTGAAGGGATGGTGCTTAAGAAGACCTCAGGCGAGTATCAGGGAATGCATGGCATGAGGTGCAGACTACGGTTAAGACTATCATATGCTATCTGGAACAGACTATTAGCATTTGGCTGGAGTCGGGCCTGGGGCAGGAATCTCCTGTTGGACAATCCACTTTGCATGGGCAGCTATGGGAAGACCCAGTTCCTTGGTAAGTCGTCCCTCCATCCAACATGCGGGCCACTGCAGCTGTGCTGCCAAATAATAATGTTCAAAATTCACGGCTCCCAACCCTCCCTTATCTACAGGCAGCTGCAATTTACATAGCACCACACTCCGCCGCCCCTTATTTCAAATAAAGAACCCTAGCGCTGACTGTAATGCGCAAAATGTGGATTTGGGGATATGGACTGGGAGGTTATGGAATTAATAGGGAGGCGAGGAAGCATCACCATCTCAGTCAGGGACACTCTGCCCTGTAAGTGGAAAGTGCTCCAGAAGGCAATTTGGGGACGCATTGAGGCTGTAGGTCTAGTAAGATTACCGTCTATTGGGTCTCCTACTTCATGATAGACGCTTATGCCTAGATAACGAAAAGTGCAGGGCTCCCATCGCAGGGGATGAGAATCTACTAGGAAATGCTGTGGGGGGCATGCAGGATTTAGCTGAAACAGACAAGACTTTGTCCAATTCATCTCTAGTCCACAAACAGCATGAAACTCCTGCAATATGGCTTGTATCCCTGTTATAGCCTCCCGGATATCCCTTATAGAGATTAACGCATCATCTGCATACAGCAAGACAATGTGGCTCTCCATTAAGTCGTACACCCCAATCCTGACCATATTGCAGGAGCCTTTGGTCCAGAGGCTCCATTGCTAATGCAAAAAGCAGTGGGGACAATGGACAGCCTGGCCACGTCCCCCTGCTTACTGATAAAGGCGGGGAAATACATTGACCAATTTTCACCCATGCTGTGGGCTCAGTATATAAGATACAAACTAGGCACTGCAGTCGCCCCCTGATGCCAAAGGCTGTCAGAGCCTAGAACAGGTATCCCCAATCCTCCATGTCAAAAGCCTTCTGCAAGTCCAGAACCATACACGCAGCATATGGCAATCGGACCGAGGAAAGCTCCTTCACCCTATGCAGGCAGTGGATGTTCAAGGTAGTGGACTGACCGGGGACAAAGCCGTTCTGGTCTGTGTATATCAGATGCAGCATATGTTCATACAGCCAGCCCGCTAAGAACTTGCGCCGATTCTTATAATTGGACCACCTCAGCATAGACAACGAATGGTAAGAGGCAAGCTCCAACAGGTCCTTGTCTGGCTTTGGAAGAGATATTAATCGAGGTTCATGCAACGTGGGCGGGATCCGGACCTCCGTCTGGCAGTGGCGGCTCGCATAGGGCATGCTGCGGGGCGGTGAGGCAGGGCGGGGGGTAGTAAACTCAGACATACGATGGAATGGAGGAAAGTAATTATTACGTTCCTCCGTTCCGTCGTATGTCTGAGTTTACTACCCCCCGCCCCACCACACCGCAGCACGCCCTTTGCGAGCCGCCACTGCCGTCTGGGCTGCCTGGTATAATTCAAGCAGCTTGGGAGCAAGGTGGTGTTTGCATACCTTAAAAAAATAGATGGGGAACCTATCGAGCCCAGGGGTCTTGTTGGTCGCCGTTCTCCTTATGGCCCCCATTATCTCCTACAGAGTGAGAGGAGTGTTAATGTCTTCCCTGTGCAAAGGAGTCACCACCTTGAGGGTTACGGAGGCAAGCAATGATTGTATGGCATGCTGCCGGTCTACAAGCGGTGGATCATAAAGGACCTGATAGTGTGCCGTGAATGCCTCATGAATATCCACCTGATTGGTGGCCAACTGCCCCCAGGAGGTTTGGATCACGGTGATCGTTACTGTTGGAGTGGCACTACGCAGTAACTATGCTAATAAATTACTCGATTTACCCCCTTCTGGGTGCATTTTTGCATGATATGCACGGAAATCTGGGCAGAGTAATTGTCTAATGAGCTGAGCGTGCCTGTTCAATGCCTCTGTTAATGCTCCCTGCCACGCATGGTCCTCTTGCGCCACAGCTTCTAGCACACTCAAGGACTTCTCGACACCCACCAGGTCTTGCTCCAGGTCAGCCCTCACCCCCACAACCGTGCATATGCAGTGGGCCCTGAGAACAACTGTGCGCTCTTCCCAGTCTATTGACAGAAAAGTAGAGGTACCCCAGTTTTTGGACATATAATGTGAGAGGGACTCGTCAGTCGCACATCGGAAAACCTGTTCTTCCAACATTTTAGACTGCAACCTCTAGGTGGGGACCGTCAGGCGCCACGCTCCCCACTCCAACTGCAATTGGAAAGGACTATGATCTGAAAAGGTCTTCCCTAAATTTTAAGCTCCCATTGCCAGACGTTTGGTAACTGGGTCACAGAGTATCTGGTCTAGTCGGACACGCAAGTCATGCGGGAGAGAACAATAGGAGAAGTTCCTAGAGTCAGGGTAGAACAAGCTCCAGCAGTCCAATAAAGACCATTGTTGTTGCAATCATTGGTTAAGATGGGCTGCAGATGTCACCACCAGGGAGGTTGGGAGTGGCGGGTGTGGATGATCCGGATAGGAGTCAAGTACGCAATTAAAGTCCCCACCGAGTATCCACGGTTTGTGGGACCATTTTGTAAGGATCATGGAGAGATGTGAAAGAAAGAGTGGTTGTGCCATATATGGGGCATATATGCTTCCTAAGAGGACCCCTCGGCCATTCAGCTAGCCCTCGACTAACACATACTGCCCCTCCGGATCGATCTTGGTACCCAGAAGGTGGAAGGAGACTCCCGGACTAACCCAGACCACAGCACCCCTAGCAAATCCAGAATACCTGGTACAAAAACATTGCCTTTGCCAGCACTTCTGCAGTGTGTTATCCTCCCTACCCACCACATGTGTCTCCTGCAACAATGCGATCTGTGCACCCTTCCTTCGAAGATATTGTTGGACTGCATGCCTCTTTCGTGCAGTGCCATACCCCAGACATTCCAAATTATGTTAATTCTAGCCATGCAGACATATTAGCAAGATTGTAAGACCTCGTGAGATCTTTGAGCAGGGGTGACCACATAGCTAGACACAGGAACTATATTGCATGGAAAGGAACAAAGAATCTCACCGCATGGCTCAACAAACAGCTGTAGCAAAATCCACAACTCCCTACCCCGGGCAACCTCAGAACATGTGATTGCCCAAACAAAGAAAAGACTTTCCCATGAATGGGATGCTCCTGAGTGCGCACTGGTATGCACTAACTCCCCAGTGCGATAGCTGATATCAGCCCCCCGAATCGTAGGTTTAAAGGCTTCCCACAATATTATCTGGGATTGAGTGGACCCGGTGTTGAAAGCAAAATAATCTGCTGTGGCTCGATGGAGCATCTCCTGATATCCTGAATCTCTAAGCAACCAAGGAGACATGCGCCAATGATATGAGGGACGACTGGTCTGCAGGCGGAGTTTGAGCTGAATGGGTGAGTGATCAGACAAGCCACGTGGAAGGATAGAGGTATGTGACACCCGGTGCAGGTAGCTACATGGGAGGAACATGTAATCCAGACGTGAGAGGGTGGGGTGTACGGATGATGCATATGTAAATCCAGCTTCAGAGGGATGAAAGGCCCGCCATGTGTCCGCCCAACCCAATGTATGCGCCAAGATGTTAAGTTTAGACCTAGGAGGAGGGGTGGTCGGAGGTCGTGCCCGCCACCTATCCGGGGGAGCCATTACGTCATTCCAGTCCCCACCGAGGATAGTCAAGCCGTCAGGGAAATTCCCCCAGAGTTGCGTCAGTCTGTCAATGAACGTCCGACCGAGAGGAGGTGGGGCGTATATGCTCCCAATTGAAATCTGTTCCCCAGCCAGGGTGCCAGAAACTGCCGTAAAGCGGCCACCCGGGTCAGACCAATGCTGAGTAACTTGAAATGGGACTCTGCGGTGAATAAGTATGGCTGTACCGCGTGCCCCCCTAGAGAAGCCGGAGTGGTACACCGTGGCATATCCATAGCGAGAAAGACACAGGGCCTTGTTGCCTAGCATGTGAGTTTCTTGCAGCAGCAAGACATCAGCTGAGTAACGTTTTGCCAGGTGCAGTACAGCCCCTCTTTTAATCTTATTCAACAAGCCCCGTACATTCCAGGACACGATATTGAGATCTCCTAGGGGAGTGCCATTAGCTGTGTGTGTCATGAACCATCGGTGGGGTGTAGAGCAGAGGACAATGTGGACATATGGGACATCGTGGTGCGTGCATCATAAAGAACAACTGTGAAACAAACAGCAAATTCCCCCCCCCCCAGGCCCCTCTCGCCTCCACCCAAACCCCTATACATCCTAAAACACGGAGTACCTGTCGCGGAGGAATCTCGTCCTGGCCCCCAAACGTGAAGACCCTGGCGGACCCTCCAAGGGATCCCCCCCCACCCAACATTACCCATGAGAACTCAAAACAGGGAAGGCGTGTAAGACCCGCTCTCTCCAGGGAAAGAGCAGAAGTCCCTAGCTCATAGTGGCAGGATATCCCGGCATGTAGCAGCAGCCAACGGGCTCCGCAGTCGAATGAGACAGGGAAGAGTCAACACACCAAAGCATGTCCCAGCCTCGGGCTGCCTCAGTCTGCAGAGTCTTTCTTATTCTGGGAGCGTCAGTTAGAGCGGGATCGATGTCGTCGATGAGTAGCGTCTTCACCCTGCCGCCCATTCCGATGCGAGCCTTGAGAAGAGTCAGAGTCTAAAGGGGGCGGGGAATGTGGCTTCAGGTGGCGTCGCTCATCTGTCCACGCGAATACCTCCTCCGGGGTATCAAAGAAGTACGTTTTTGAATTGTAGATGACCTTCAGACGGGCCGGGAACATGAGCGCATAGGATAGGTTCAGATCGCGCAGCCGCCGCTTGGCCGCAACAAAGGATTGACGCTGCTGCTGGACAGTCCGGGTGTAGTCCGGGAAGGCCATGATGGGATGGGACTCAAAGACCATTTTTTCCTTATGTGTCCTGGCAAAGCGAAGAATGGCATCGCGGTCAGCGTAATTTAGAAGGTGAGCAATAACCGGTCGTGGGCGCTCCCCGGCGGCGGCTTCTTGGTCAGGGCGCGATGGGCCCTCTCAATCATGAAGCAGGAAGAGATGTTGTCTGCAGGTAGCAGCGCCTTGAGCCAGTCTGAGAGGAAGCCACCCATCGAGGATCCCTCGCAACCCTCCGGAAAACCCACCAGGCGGATGTTGTTGCGGCGGGCCCGTCCTTCCGCATCTTCGGCCCTAGCCGCCAGTTCTTTAGATATCATGGCCAGCTTGTCGACCTTCTTCTGGAGGGCGGAGACAGTATCCTCCACCGTGGAGACCCTCGTCTCGGCCTCGGTGATTCGATCGACTGCCTTCCGGAGGTCCTAGCGGAGGAACGACACTTCGGACCCCACTGCACCGATCTGGGCCTCAAGGGCGGTTTGTGACTGATTGATGGCCTCCAGGAGTGTCACCATGTCTGATGAGACGCCCTCCGCGGCACCTTTACCCGCTGGGGTGGCTGTGGTGTATTGGTCCATGGTGGGTTGTATGGGTGCCGCCGCACCGGGGTTGCCCTTGCCCATGATGGTGTGGGGGGTCTGCTCCAGAACAGTCAGTGCCACAGCCAGAGGTAGAGATAAAGGGGGGGGAGCGGTAGAGTACACCACCCACCTCAGGGCGGGGCGGGGCGGAGCGCCACGACCGTGTCCCCAGCCCGGACGCCCAATCCCAGGCGGCGCGGACAGGTATCCCCTCAAAGAGCCCCCGGGGCCTCCAATATACTGGGGCAGTCAGGACGATCAGTGCGGCCGCCCCGGGCAGTCTGGGGGGAGGAAGCTGGCTGGCACGGGCCGACTCCCCCGTCCAAACCCGTCCCTGACCGGCGGAGCCCTCCATCCTCCTCAGGGGGTCAGGCGCGTGGGGTAGCAGTAGATGAGCGCAATGGGCGCCAGAGTCCAGCCTGACAGGTCCCTTGCCCAGCTCACCGCAATGAAGTAGTGCACCGGAGTCCTCAGGCAGAGCGGCAGTCCACGGCAGTCCGGAGGCCTGCAGGGCCCCACCGGCAAAATCCAGGCCCAGGGTAGGCCTCACCAGGTCCAAAGCCTCTCCTGCAGGGGATCGGAGGCAGACACAGCCGGCGGAGGGGCGCCGCGATGGTAGTGCGCCCCCCGCCGCCTCTCAGGACCGGGACTCGATCAACAGCTACAAGGGGGGCCGCCGGGCAGGATGGTGTC
This sequence comes from Calotriton arnoldi, assembly GCA_963921515.1. Lineage (NCBI taxonomy): Eukaryota > Metazoa > Chordata > Amphibia > Caudata > Salamandridae > Calotriton > Calotriton arnoldi. The sequence goes on along the minus strand of CAWUFW010003701.1, from coordinate 1,358,147 downwards.
AGCCCCAGCCGCGTCGCCTGTGAAGCGCGGCTGCCGCAGCTCGGCCACAGCCGCCCGCCGATGCGTGGGTGGTCTCCGCCGGTCCGGCGAGTCGCGGGTGCGGCGGCCGAATCGGGCTCCCTGCCGCCTCTAAAGCACCTCAGCACGATCGCTGCGTGCCCGTGTGCAATCCGCTCACCCAAGCCGAGTGTCTGGGACCAGGATTATGGCGGATGATGTCCCTGGAAGGAGCGAACTGCGGAGCTCTACGAAGACGCGTCCGCCATGTTCGGCTCCCAGGCCACGCCGCCCACAAGTCACATTTTTGAGTAACTTTTAATCCGTTTGAGCTACAAAAAATACTTTAGTTAAAATTGTCAGATTATGCAGCAGATGTTGTATTATGTGGCAAATATGGCAGAGCCATAATTTCATAGAAAACATTTGCAAACTAGGATATTTTGCCATTCATGTTTGAACTGCTCTTGTGGAAAAAGGAGAAGTGCTAATGACAGAAACTGCATGGCTCAGAGACAAATGTTTTGTGCTTCTACTTTTAAGCGTATTTGGGACATTCTGTGATGGGAAACATTTCCACTTTGTGAATGTATTTTAACGTGAATAACTTATATTAAACCTTAAATAATCATGTGTATCCATTGGTTGAATTAAATAACATAATAAGCTGTAAATGGTCAGTGAAATGCCAAACAAATACTAAAAATTGGGATGTTTTGCACATTCTGACCACACCTCTGACTCCGCCCACTTATCCAATTCTGGGGTTATCCCGCCCTCTGATTCTCCACCCACAGTTTCCCTACTTTTTTTCCCCGACTTCGACCACTGTGTCCCTTATGCAACTTGTTCATAGTCCGGGGTCAAATGTCAGGCTTTGTCTTCGGAAAAATTGCTGCTTTTTTTAAAAGGGAGATTGGTCTTTATTTTTCTTTGACTGCAAAGTGAGAGTATGTTTTAAAGTGAACTATTTGACAATCTTGCTAGGGCATAGGAAATGTGAAAGGAAGGACAGTAGACAACATTTAAATACCTGAAATAAACTATACAAATATTTCTGTATAAGTCAGCAGCAGCAAAGAAAGCACAAATGTGGCACATTTAAAAACAATTAAGTGTGAAGGAAACTAAGAGTTTAACAGGATCAAAACAAATCAAGGCACTTTATTTGGTATTGCACAAATTATAAATATTTTCAGAAACCCATTTTACACGTATCATTTGGGTGCCTTATATTTTTTTAGCAGAAAAACTATATATCTGTGCAAATTTAGTGGGCATTTCAGTGGGATATGTGCTGTCTTTAAATGACAATGTGCTATGAACACAATACTTTAGTCATATATTTGGAACAGTGTGTTCTAAAATGCACCACTGGGCGCATATTACAACCTACCACTCCATGGCTGAATCGGTGTGGCTTATTTGCTAACTTGTTCTTTGTATGAGGCTATCATTTTTCACGTTCTCTATGACTTCTGTGATATAGCATTGATGGCAACACGCCCACTCTGAAAACTGTTCCAGCTCCACTAATGGTCAGTATGGGGCAGATTAAGGAACAATTAAATTATGAAGTGTGCACTGTGCAAACAAAATAAACAAGCATAGTTAGATGAGGAGATAAGTGGGAGACATTTTTGATGTTTGCTCGTACATGCCAACATTTTAACACAGGAAAGTGTGAGATTTTGTAAACAGAATTAGGGGAATGCATTTTCCCCACTGACTTTTATTGAAGCAGATGCACTTTTATGCAGAAGACAGTTAAATAAAGCCATTTTTGGATAAAAGAAATCAGGAGTCTTCCTCCCGAATCAGGTCTGTTGGCATGTATGTTTGCTGTACTTTTGTCAGGAGGGAACCCAGAACTACACCTCCTAGGCTACATTGTTGCTGTGGACCCTGAAAGGCGAATGGGATGAGGAGGTAGGCACTACTTAGTGTGCTCTGCTCTCGCAGCATGGGGCGCTTTTGGTGTTTGCTGGTCTTTGGCCTGGGAAGAAGCCATGAACTACTCCTCCCAGGCTCCCCTGCTGCTGTGGACCCCTGAAGGTGGGGAAGAGGAGTAGGTAGGCACTGCATAGTGTGCCGTGCTTTCCTGCTGCATGGGATGTGCCGGGCTGCGACCGGATGCAGTGTGGGCCAAAGTGGGCCCCTCAACACCTAGTAGTGGCTGGGCCACTCCCCTTTATTCTTCTGTCTGATCTGGGGGCCCCCAGAGCTGAGGGTTCAGATTTCTAACTTCCTGATGCAAGGACTTAATTCAGTGCACCAACACGAATTAGAAACTGAGTTGGACTGCGACCTGCACACAACCCACTAAGCAATACCATACGTGTTGTGTTTTCTGGTCACAATTAGTTCGTCTAGATAAGGTCAAGGATGCAGCCGAACTCCAAACCCTCTTTCGTACATGAACAAGACGCTCAACATAGCACTAAGAAACATGGGATGGAACTTTAAAATGTTTAGTTCTAAAACCCAATTATTGTGTATAAAATATGATCAGTAACCAAACAGAATGAGAAAATAAATACAGCAGTGCATGCCATGTCCAGGGAAAACAAGTTGAACATTCCTAACATGGTTAACAATTCCAGCACTCTATCGCAACTTCTGAGTGCTATGCTAAAATTTAATAGAAGCAGAAAATTGTCTATAAATCTAGTTTCTAAACCAGGATTGAACATCATATCTTTTTTCAGTGAGAAATTGCTGTTTAGCTATTTTCTATCACAGCCCTTGCCCAGGAATGATAAGCGGCGACAGGCTGAAGGCCACTTCTCTGCGCTGCTCTCAGAGGCCTAGAGCAGCTACCAACTGGGGCTGGTTTATCTAAGGAAACCAGCATGACCTTAGGGCTGATATTTCCATTATGGAGCCACTCTCCCTAATGGTCAGATAACTGAGTTTTTTTAGTATCTGATCATTGATTTTATCTCATGTTCATGAGTTTGGCAATAATAAAGTCCCAACAAGTCAAAATAAGAATAGCGATAAATGTATCATCTCAATTCATATGTAGACATTTTAGCTTCCACTGTAAGCATCTAAAATAACATGGCAGCAACCATAACATGAACAATGAAAATGTGTCAGCCTAGTTGAGGCATATATGACATTGTCACTTCTACATGTGTGTGTACTTCACATTTGAACAGTTTCTATAGTCTCTTAGACAAAAGAGAGAGAAAATTACGTTGGTAATCAGTTAGTGTTTTAAGATAGTTGAGACAGGTTCTCTTGTTTTGAATGTGCCTTAGACACGTTGGTTAGCCGTCCTACCACTACTTTAGTTTCTCAATCAGGTCCTACTAATGTTGTTGCATCTAATTTCTCTCCTGACAGTAGTGTTTACTAGGCTGGCATGTGTTCGACCTCCCTCGATATCCAGCCTGTTGAAACTTCTAGGCATGGCAACCAATATACTGCCTCCAAATGTATTTACTTGAACTATACATGTCACAGGTCTGTCCAACTTATTTATTTCTCCACATTCCATTCTGCATCTCTGTCATGAAGCTTGTCCATATGTCATAATTCTGACCAAGGTTCCTGTTTTGCCCCATAATACTAACAAGACCATCTCTCAATTTAAGAATAAGGTGAGGTTGTTTATCAAAATTAATTTAAACTTTGCTTTATATGATGGGGTTTTACTTGTGAGGTGAATTCCCTGAGTGGGCTCAGCAGCTAAAAGAGGTTGTCAAATTTAAATATCCTGCTGACATAAGAAATATTCTCCTTAAATTTAACTTGTAATACACTCTTAATGATTCAGTTGAGTTTTTTCCACTGAGCTTTTTTTATAAGCCCTCTTATAGAACCTAATGTGCCTGATTTTTTAACTATATATATATCAATGTTTCTCAACCTATTTCTTCCTCATTATTTTTCATTGGATCTACTCACAAGCGCTTTATGGCTCTTGATTGCTTAAATCACAATGACTGACTCCCTAGCATATTCAATAATATCTGTTCTGCTCCCAGTATGGGTTCCTGCTTTGTTGCCATTGTGGATATTAATGTCTTTCCACATGGTATTCTCTCTTTTTTGGATTATTCTGTCAAATCCAATGGCCTGGTGCATCTTCTTGGTTGGAATGTAGCTGAATTGGCCTTTAAGCGGTGTCTGGTCAGTTGGTTGTCTTATGTGAGAGACTTTGACATAGTTCATCACCTCACAACTCAAGAGCACCATCTGCGGCGTCCCGCAAGGTTCATCCCTCAGTCCTACTCTCTTCAACGTCTACATGACACCACTAGCAAACATCGTCAGAACCCACAACATCAACATAATTTCTTAGGTCGACAACATCCAGCTTGTTCTCTCACTCTCAGCTGACCCCACCACGACAAAGTCCGACTTTCACAACTGCATGAGAAACGTCTCCATCTGGATTACGTTACATCCCAGCTGGACTATGCCAATAGCTTGTATCTAGGCCTCCCTGCCTATCTGATTAAAAAGCTCCAGACAGTTCAGAATGCTGCAGCTAGGTTTCTTAGAAACGTGCCTCTTCGGCATCACATCTCCCCCCACTTGCGCAGTCTTCACTGGCTTCCAGTGAAGAGAAGAATCGAATTTAAGGCCTTATTACTCGCTTTTAGAGCTACCAGAGATAGTGGACCTGACTATCTGAGGCTCAGACTTCGGAAATACCACCAAAATAGGACTCTGCGCTCGAACTCTCAGTTTCTTCTCTGCTCCCCTTCCTACTGCAAAGCCAGGATGGGAGGGCGCGCCTTTGCAGTTAAAACTGCCGCTCTTTGGAATGCGATGCCGCTCTACTTGCGCAAAACTGAATCTGAAACCACTTTTAGGAGTGCTCTGAAAACCTGGCTTTTTGATCTCCCTTAGTCTGCCTTTCCACTCTTTATCTTTCCTTGTCTCTGTGTAGCACCGGGACACCGCCGTTGGTGGTAGCCGTGCGCTTTATAAATGTCTTGGTATGGTATGGTAATTGCCTGAAGCTCAACATGGACAAAACTGAAGTGCTGATTTTCTGCAGCCACACCTCCCCCTGGAACAATACCTGGTGGCCATCGGAACTCTGGCTCACCCCCACACCGAAAGACCACGCCTGCAACCTTGGCATAATCCTGGAACTCTCCATGAAACGACTGGTCAATGCTGCCTCCTCAGCCTGCTTCCACTCTCTGCAGAATCAGCAAATGGCTCCCCATCAGCACCAGGAAACCAGTGACTCAGGGCCTCGTCACCTGCCACCTGGACTACGGCAATGCACTCTATGTAGGCACCACCAGGAAACTCATGAGAAGACTCCAGACGATTCAGAACGCAGCAGCCAGACTGATCCTCAACCTGCCTAAAAGGACCCACATCACCCACCACCTGAGAGACCTCTGCTGGCTCCCGATCCAGAAAAGATGCCAGTTCAAACTACTGACCCACACCTACAAAGCCCTCCACGACCACAGACCGGCACACATGAACCACCACCTGAACATCCACAAACCATCCAGAAACCTCTGCTCTGCCCACCTCGCCCTCGCTCAGCCACCACGTATCCACCGCTGCCGCACCAGAGGATGCTCCTTCGCTCATCTTGCCGGCAAGTCCTGGAATGCCCTCCCCCCCCCACCTCCAAACATCACCCACACTGACAGACTTCAGGAAGAAACTCAAGACCTGGCTCTTCCACTGAAACGCGCAGCCTAGCGCCTGGATACTCTCACAGGTGATAAGCCACACTTTATAAGTATAGTCTGTTTGATGGCTATGATTCAAGAAACATGAGTCATATCAGATGATATATGTGAGGGGTTTGTCGTTATTCTTTTCCCAGTTCGTCAACATTTGGGCATGCTAAGGGGGAACTTTCAGGCTAGTTTAGGGTACCTCTTAAATACTGTGTCAGTGTCCTAAGTACCTGCCACTCAGGCAATCAACAATTTCATGTTTCTAGGGAAAATGATTTTCAATTCTATTAGTTTAATTTGTACAATGATTGTTTTTCACTACGCAACTTTAATAATTTCCATATGTGTTTTAATGTGATGGACCATCGGTTCTTAAACCTTTGACTTCTGTGAACATCCACTGAAAAACTACTGAAAGCCGGAAACCCTGCCTAAGATAATTAAAAAATCAAGAAACAAGTATATATCAAACAAATACTCAAATTAGGAAATATCATATTTAATTCACAGAAACAAAAATGTGAAAATCAAAGAAGATTGGAGCTTTTCAAAATGTAGTTTTCTTTCTAAAAGATTAGACTCTAACATGTCACTTTGAGCCTGATTAGTATGGCGGTCGTAAGCACTTCCGCGGTGCTGTCGGTGGCAGAAAAAGACGTTTTCGTCACGCCGGAAGCGGTCATCCAGACCGCCATAATACAATGGGCAAAGATAAGCAGATTTCTGACTGCTGCGTTGTTTCCGGATCTGCCAGAAAAATCGTACCGCGCTGGTTCCGGAGGGAGCCAATAGAGAAAACCAGTTGTGCAGAAGAATGCTCCGACCGTCCACCACATTATGATGCACTAATCGGGCCATCTGAACACAGCGGTAAAGTCAGCTCATCACAGATGGCATAAACAGAACTACAGAGCAAAGAAACTCGACTCTCGCACATCTCTCCACTTTCCTACACGTCATGGATCCTTCCCTACAAGCTCTACTGCTGCTCTACCTGGTCCATTACCAACAAACACGACGCTGTCATGAACCCCACCCGAGGTAAGTCAAAGTCATATCACCGCATGAAACTGCCTGACACCAACAATACACAATCACCGCTCGTGGACAACTTATCTGTCAATATCGGACACCCTAATGGACACAGGAACCTATACCTATATCACAGTAACCATGCCGCGCACGAAGGCCCATTGTCACTTCAGTAGCGGGGGCACCCATTTTCGGTAAAATGCTGCCATCTAGGCTACCCGTGGCGGTCACAGGAGCTACGAAGCGGTGGGCAAAGATGCCCATATGGATGCAGATGTTCCGCAGACGATTACAGACTTTCAAGATCCTCAGAGCATTCTCCAGTCCACAGCCAAAAAGTCCAAAGTAACCCAACATAGCTGCTGCAAGGAATGAGGGGCAGGGACAGTGTTTATAGTGACATCATATTAGGAACATTAGGAATGGGATGAGCAATAGGCGAGATGGAGGAGGAAAGAGTCACCAGAAAGAGACAATGGAGATCATTGCAGTTAAATCATGATTTGTCCTGATCCGAGGAGGAACAGAGGAGGCAAGAGCAAATAGAATATGAATTTGGAGCTCACAGTAGTACAATGAGGTGTGGGATGAGTCAGAGAGATTGGAGGTAGATGACATATTAAGTGAGCTACCAATGCCATATAATCACAGGCCATATCACACCCTAAGTAGACATTGACAGGCTCATACCATACAATGGCAGACCATACCACATAATGACAGGCCATACCATTCACCCCTGCAGAAAATTGTTGACATGAGCTGTAAACTTAATGGCAACAACAGTGGTCATTTGTCTCATTTGTGTCATGGAGCACAAAACATTCCCATGTGGGTATGTCCTGTACCACAATAACACTGACTATCCAGCTACACCTCTTAACTCCTCCAAACCAACACTCCATATTTCCAACTGTAGCACAAAGCAGAAAATCAGTATTGAATGCAAAAGTGTTATGAAGAGACCATTATGAAAACGGTGAACCATGACCTGAGCACCATGTCAAACCTCCTCATTGTCACACCTGCCTTTCCCTTCTGTGAATAAACTAGCACAATTGAACAAATAATAAGTCATTGTGCAGATTCCCAACCTTTCACTGGTCAGTTTGCAAGTCAGCTCCATGATCCACTCTCTGCAAGACTTCAAATCATTATCCTTTGCCTCCTCTACAAAGTGTAAATCATCAATACTTTATAAGAACAAGTAAACTATTCAAAAGCAGAGCAACCACTGCAAGAAATTTCTATAGAAATGAGTGGTAGCATATGTTAATGTAATAAAAGAGGTCTCACATATGAGACTACACTTAGGACACCAACTGATCCATGTGTGGCACAGAGATTCAAATAGAATGAAAGATATCATCAGTGCAGTATCACTGTGATCCAGCTATGCAAGTAAGTCATTGGACCAGAATGAGAACACTTGCCTTTAGCCATCCAGGGATCAGCACTCTATTTATCTTAACTAATCGGTCATGTGTATGCCACTGGCACACTTCTCATGCCTGTCTGTGACCTTCACTGTCAGCCAAACTTAAAAATTCTATTTACTCTTAACCCTCACTTACCCATCCACCACCTTCCTTGCTCTACACCCTGCACAATCTCGGATACAGGTGCCACACTACTCCTACGATGTCCCTGCTCCAGAATGCCTTAGACAGGTGGGTACACCGAAATCCTAGAGCCCAGGTCAAAGATGTCAGATGTAATCCTGTACTCAAGACAATTCTAAAGACCTTTTTTACAGACCACATCAAAATAAGTCCACAAAGGATGGGTATGTGCAGCAAGAGAGGGGATAGGCCAATATGCTCCCAGTCCTCCTTGGAACAGATATAAGCTTTTCATATGTCTAACTGCATAGACTGCATAAACCACCAAAAGCAAATTTTACATGACCAACTGACACATATAACCCCAAAGTGTGCTTGATCAAGACCAATCTGGCAAGACTGCCCCAGATACTCCACCGGTCCAAAGGGACCATGTTGTCAGTCTGCCTCCCAAACATTCCCAGGCACAATACTGACAGCTGACTGTTCACAGATAGGGGGCCAGAGCACTATTGGGTACATTCACTGAGCAAATTAACAAGACTCCACATTGCCTGATGTGACATGCCCAAAATAAATGCACAGTACTAAAGCAACACTCATCTCAGTGCATTCAAAGACACACACTCCTTATACACACACTCTCCTATAGTAACAACAGAACACACACACGCACTTGTCTGTGGAAAGAGGCAATACACCCAAAAAACAACATTCCTCCCAATCAAAATCATAACCCATTCACATCCAAATACATCCCACTGCAACCATAGCTGGACATTAGGGGGCCTCATTCTTGAAAAATGTATTAGCCAATGACAGCAGTGCATGCGCAGTAAGGAGTGTGTGTACACCACTACAACCAGGGACACACATCTGAAATCACCATCATGAACAAGAACATCACAAATCATCACAGCACACAGGTCACTCTCCATTATCCAGGAGTCACTCTTAAAATAGCCCTTATTGTAGTCTCATACTCCACACTCCATATGCATCCCAATGAAGATCCACACGTACCGCGCACCTGCTACCATGAGAACATTAACATCACCGCATGCACACTCATGACACAGCAGACCAAACAGCAAGTACCTGTACATGGCAGGGTGTACACACATACTGACTGATCTTCCACACACACTCCTCATTAACACACCAAAGGTCATCATATCCTATCCTGAGATAGCATACATACAAACACATAAGCAGGTGCTCACACAACATATAACACCACCACCCCTGAGCATCAAGACAGTGGGAAAGCTATTGAATCACACATCCATGCCCAAACAAAATCCAGTGTGACCATGTATGCAATATCTCAATCACCAGACCCCCACTCACATGTAAGTTGGTCGCCCTATGTCCACACAAGTCATTATGGCATCATCAACACAAACCAACAGAACAACTGTACCCACACCACAGTCCATTTTCTGTACAGTATGCAGCCATCAGTCCACACCTACTGCACATCAGCACAAATTACTGAACCTGCATCTTGTAGCACAACCTCAAATGCATCTTCACATACGACACATACTCATCGAGAACACACATCAGGATGATTGGCAGTGGCTCAGCAAACACCTAGACACTGCAGATATCACCTACTGGTTTACAACTCCGGCACCCACATATGCAAGGGACAAGCCTAGAGGACAGGGTTGTAAATTCAACTGTACAATACAGGATTTTCCATCACTGCAATTCACTAGACTCAATTTGCATATATTAAGTTGTAAAACAGTGCTGAGGGGCACAATGGAGTTGGACAGAAATGATTGTGCCATAGTATAGTGTCACACAATGGAGTGGTGTGGAGTGTCAAACACTGGCATGGCATAGAGTGGAATGTTGTTCAGTGGATTGGTGTATATAGGAGTATTGTACAGGTGAGTTGTGTACACAGCAATAGGACATAGTGGAGTATGTCACATTGGAGTGGCGTCAAATGGACTTCTGTTGACTGTAGTGTCATACAGTGGTGACCGGTACACTGTAACATTACACAGTGGAGTGCCGGACACTGGGCTGGTATGGAGTGGAATACCACATAGTGGAGTATATATATAGTGTAATGTGACATCAATGTATGAGTAATGCCACCTATTAAGTATGTTTGGCAGAGTTAGTCAGCACAGTGAATTCAAAGGAAAGCAAGACCAATGTCTGATCCACAAACCATCACCTCACACACTGGAGTAACACACTCTCCCTACTCCCAGCTGATGTGGCCCACAAGTAGGTGTATCCTAGTGCAGCGAGGTCACACTGACACCCTACACATTGCACCCGCACCAACGTCCACATGTGCACACAACCTGTTGCATGTGTATGAGATTGCAACCAATTAGGCCCTCACAAACTGGAACGTACATGTGTGAAAGGTTTACGCTCAAGTCCACAATCCGCATTACTACATCTGCATTTCACATGACAATCACACTGCATTAGTAGTCAAGTGCACACATGTAAATGTACACATGTGACTGTGAAGCCATACATATCAAAGAAAACTGTACACCTACCCAGGTGTGTACACATCAAAATAGATCATTCACATATGATGCACCCTGTCTACCCCTCAAGTCATCTTGTAAATCAAAATAGCCGGTGTTAATGTAGAGGACTCAAAGATGATATGAATACAAAGCAGAGCCCAGACAAATCAATGTAGAGGCCAAGAGTAGACAATCACAGATAAGCATCATGGCCCCATTAGCCCTCTGACTCAATAAGCACATTACCTGCTCCGAGCTCTGGGGAAACCTGCAACTGCAAATTAAGTACATGCCACAGTGAATGTTGCATTTAGAGCCTGGAACAGCTCATCATATACACATACATTTTCCTGCATCATTAGCAAGGCCAGCGACAAAGCTCTGAAGCAAAATATAGCTTTAATAATTTGCAAATACTATAAAATAAAGTGAAACACAACAAGGCCAATGGCCAGTCCAAATATGAGTCCTCACTTGTGTGCATGAAAACTTGCAAAACAGTCCACTGCCATGGAAACCTCCACAGGATAGAGGGCATCAAATGGGCACTTCAGGCACTGCTCAGGGAGGATATGGGTGGGAAGGGGGAGGTTAAGTCAATCTTTGGGAGGACTGGGAGGGGGAGGACTGGCTGGGGTAGTGGTAGGACTGGACCTGGGAGGGGGAGAACTGGCTGAGGCAGTGGGAGTACTGGATATGGGAGGGCTGGCTGGGGGAGGGGCTTCTTAGAATGTGGGGCTGGTGGTGGGGCTTATTTTTTCTGACGTTTGCCAGATTTGGTAGGATCGGGGGGCGGGGGCTTTTCTCCTTCCTCTCCTGTTGGGGAGGGACATCCACTTCTTTTTACTTGTGGCCACCCTTCTCAAGGGGGGTGGCTGGAAGATGAAGCTTTGGGCAAGCCAGCCCTCTTAACTCTGGTTGGGGGGGGCAGCAGTGGTAGGCCAGAGGTCCAGGGCAGCCAGGGTAAGGGTTTTTAAGGATGTGGGATGAGGTGTGGGGATAAGAGGGGTTTTGGATGTTGAGGAATCTGAAGTCCGAGATGTGGATGCATGTTTTGGGTGTTCATGTCTCTGAGTGTCCTGGGACGGTGTTGTTGGTGTTGTGTCCTGGGTGCTTCTAGTGTGTGTTATGCATGGTGTGGTCTGTTTGTATCTCTTTGAGTGGCGTTGATGTGTGCTGCGTGTGGATGTCTGGGACACTCATACCTGTGTGCTCAGGTATGAGTGTCCTCTGGTCAGGTGGGGGCATTGGGAGGGTGGAGATGGAAGGGACAGGAGCTGGAATGGGAGGTTGGTAGGTCTCTATGGCTGCCGTCACTGTGGAGGCCAAAGACTGGACAGTTCTCTGCAGGCCAGCCACGTACGAATGAATGCCTTCCAGGAACGCAAAAAACTGTGACAACTTGTTGCCATGATCCTGGAAGGCATTCAGCACTGCAGTCTGACCCACAGAGATCTGCCGCAGGACGTCTATGGCCTCTACACTGAGGGCAGCAGGGTAGACAGGGGCAGGGGCAGCGGTGCCTGGGGGAAAGGAGACTCTATCCTTCTGGGGCTGCAGGCCCAGATAGCAGTTTGGGGAGCAGCAGGGAGGGCGGACACAGGACGTCGTTTGGTGGACAGAGAGGCAGATGTAGAGCTTCCTTGGTCTGCCAACACCATTGAGTCGCCGCTGGAGTGTGAAGTTGTTGAGCTTGGTGTTTCAGCTCCTGTCTCCTCCAGGGCACTCCTGTCCCCCTCCGAGGCACTGGTCCCCTCAGTGTCGCTGAACTCCCGGGGATCACTCATGCCAGCTGCTTCCCCAAGCTGCTCTCGGGCCCCTCTCCTTTCCTGCCCTCGGTAGATGCTGAAAGAGACTGAGACATAGGTTCAGTACAATGGCCTCACAAATATGACATCAAATACAAAACCAAATCATTACACTTCAGAACAAGAAATTACTTGTACATGTACTGGCTGCATCAATACAACCTTTGGCATGATTACATGATGTATTGACACATGACTTGTGTATATTCATGCAACATGATGCGTTGACAAAGCCAAATTTCAGTGCATGTGTCAACATTTACAACTCACATCCAATTGTGTGTAGCTACACCTACATGCTTCATATCAAGAGAGCTACACATCCAATTGTGTAGTGTCCCTCTGACGTTAAGAAGTTCCCTAACCACAACACATACAAACTGAAACATGCAAATAGGTAAGTGAGCTTACATCCATACACTAAAATCTATTAGTACTGCAGCACACCTACTGGTGATCATTGACTTCAGATTCTAACGCATCACTGACATGGAAGTGGACACCACAAATATATCATTCCCCCATTCATGATGCTCACTGCTGTTCACTACCAGTTGATGGCTTTGAGATTTACACTTCTGTGCACTTCATATGTGACACATGTTTTTCTAAAAATGTAACTAAGCACCAAGTACAAGTGTTGACAAAGAACAAGGCACATTAGCCTGTTTAGGGCAATCTCATGCAAGGGCCTTGCATGTGTGAAAATGTTATATAACAGACATGTGTCGATGTCAGGGTAAGCCTTGAATGAGCAAAGGCATCAGAATGTCTTTTTCGAGGAAGATTTGAGTGGCCTTCAGAAGGACAGGGAATGTGTGGTCAAAGCTAGTGTCTGGTGTCCGTCATCCCTATGTTGTGCTGACTGCTGACACACAGGACACATCAATGTCACAAGAGCTCACTGACTGATGGAAATCAGTAACCACAACTTGCCCATGCACTAATGCATATGTACACCCCTCCTCAATGCACACACAGTAGGTAGTGCTGCTCAGAGTGACATAGGCTGATTTGCATGCAATGTACCGTACATTCCTTTAGATACATTACAATTTTCCATACACACTGATCACATACAACCATGTAAATCCCTAGGGGTAAACACATTCTCCCAATAACCGCATTCTGTTCCATAGGTTCAACCTTACACTGTCTGACCATCACAAAGACATGTTGCCATGTACACAATGGCCAAATGGACGTCACCCAATGCATAACTGTACTCATTACCATACACACCATCAGCGCACATGTGCAGTTGCTGTGACTGTGGGAGGGAATCTACTATTGTGTTGCCATGCTGCTGCTAGCCGACTAAATGTTGAGCTGTGATGCTGTCATCTGTATCATTTGGCTCTACACAACACATAGGACAAGTGTAACCTCTGCTAACTCACTGCACCCTGAGTCCTCAATTGTCCATGATTCAATCCACTGCCACATCATCACAGGAGTCAATAATCTGGGAGCCACACAGCACACACAAGGATGACAAGTGTACTGTGCTAGACAATTCACACACCTTCATTCATGCGACTGAATGGGTCAGTTCAGACATCATTTCCCAAATGGAACATGCAAACATGTTAAGATGATTTGGTATACAGTTACATAAGCTGAGCATTCTAATGACTCCAAATAATCTACACATTCACTTACCAGTACCTCTGGTGCACCATAAAGCCACCCGTACTGGCCAAGGACCTCGTCCATCAGGAGCTCCAGCTCCTCTGGGGTGAAGGGACGGGCCCTTATGTTCTTAGTAGGAGCCATGAGTGCTCCCAGAGATGAAAAACAGCAGCAGGTGATGGGGAGGTATAGCAGGCAGCAGTGTCTGTAGGCAAGTGACAAGTATGGCCATTTCCCACACATATATAGGTCCCTAGGGTGGTTTCAGTGTTATTCCCTAATTGCAATTGGTCCGCCTCGGTCGCATTTTCCAATTGTGTCCAATGGCTCTGACCGCAGTGGCTGCGCACGCCTACTGCGATGTTTAATTCCCCAAAAGCCGACCGCGACAAGAAGTCCCATTGACTGCCATGCTATTTGTATAGGTGGTGTCACACCGCGGGGTCAGAATCTCTCCACCGCAACGCTGCATTTTTCAATTGTGTCCAATGGCTATGACCACAGTGGCTGACATCTACCGCGCGGGTAACACCATCTTGCATTTGCGGTTCTCGAATTCCAAATTGCTGCACTAATCTCCACACAATTTCAGACATGAAGTGCACCTTGTGAAGGCACTTGAGAGTGTGACATTAATCTTTTCTCTTCCAACACATGAAATAGCATTATACAGGGGATTACAAACATTGATTTGCCCTTCCTCACAGGTCATTGTCATCCATGTGTGCATGGACACACATTACCAGTGGATTTGTGTTCTCTTTTTCTGACTATGGAAATGTGTGTAATGCAGACTCCTCACACAGGCTTAATGGACTGACCACGAAATGTGCACATATGCTCTACACAGTGCTGTGGATTAATGAAGTCTTGCCCTGCTTCGTCGATGGCAGCATATTGGGATAATGTTGTGCTTCATTTACATCAAGGTGGGTCTGGTTAAGAGACAGCAGGTATATACAACTCTGCATTTATGATGTTTGCCACCTGTTTTGGGTTACCTACCCACATGGCTGTGTACACATGATTTAGCAATGTACCATATGTCTGACACCTATGATGCAATTATGAAAATCGTAGTAGTTAGTATGTACACCTTAGCAACCTAAAGAACTACAAGATGCCAGTGTGTGTATCCATGTCACGTGTGCATTACACTGATTCAACAGGTCTGTTAATGTTGTGCCGGTCTGAGTCATTGTGTACGCTGTTACCAACATCTCATCTTTGCCTATTTCCTTAATGTGTTCCCTGCCAGAGGGAGAGGGAGACAAACACCTGTCCATCGGCCTTTTCCAGACCTGTTGACTATGGAGGATCGAGACGTCATCAAGAAGTTCTGACTAAATCGCCTTACTATTCGAGAGCTATGTGGTCAGTTGGAGCCCATTTAAGGGCTCACAGAACCTATCCCACAGCTTTAACACCAACAGTGAAGGTGATGACCACCCTGCATTTCTTTGTCACTGGTTCATTTCAGTACATGGTGGCCAGTACACAGTGGCTACAACAGGTGGGATGTCACAACCGATGTTCAGTAAGGTGTTGCGAGATGTCCTTTCTGCATTGTTGAAACACATGGACAGTTATATACATTTTCCAAGGAGAGGATTTGGCAACTGTGAGGGTGACTTTTATGACCTTGGTCGCATCCCAGATGTTGTAGGAGCCATCGATGGCACACACATTGGCCTTGTTCCACCTCAGGCAAATGAGCATATCTAAAGGAAATGAAAACATTATTATTCAATCAAAGTGCAAGTGGCATGCATAGCAGATTTGACCATTTCACATGTCTGTGCAAAATTTCCAGGGTCTGCCCATGACTCCTATATAATGTGGAATAGCAGCATACAACAGTTGATGTCAACTCTTCAACCAGAGAGGGCCTGGTTTGTTGGTGAATGAGATGTGTCAGTATTTTGCTTGTATGTGTGACATGCTGGCCTCCTCCCCATCAAATACAGCAATCTGATTGTGCCTCTGTGTGTCTCACAAATAGGTGACTCAGCATATCCAAACCAGCCTTGGTTGCTGACGCCACTGAGAAATCCAACAACGCAGGGGAGGTCCGCTTCAATGATGCCCATGGGAGGACACGCCGGGTAGTAAAGCAGGTTTTTGGGCTCCTGAAGGCAAGATTCAGGTGTTTGGACAAGACCGATGGTGCACTCCTCTACTCACCCCAGAAGGTGTGTCAGATCACAATCGCATGCTGCATGCTCCATGTTCCACAACCTTGCCTTGTGCAAGGAAATCCCCCTGATTCATGATGATGAGAACCAGCAGGAGCACCCGGGTGAGAATCCTCAAATGGCCAGTGAAGATGATAGTTGTGAAGAGGAAGGTCTTGACCTGCGCCATGCAGTAAGATCGTATGACTGTGACAGTTGCATTAGCTGTTGGGGCACAAACATTGAGGATGTGTTGGGATGCTGGCTGTTGTTAGCACACTACTGTGGGGTACTTCGTGGATCGCTGACTTTGTATTTCCACTTACCTGATGTCTATGTTGATGCTGTGGGTTTGTGTTGTCTGATATGAGTCTTGTACAGTGTTAAACATTAGTGTATTTTTGCTGTAGTGACATCATATGACTACTCAATGTTACCTCCTTGTTGTGTCATTATAGGTCCCTTCGCCCTGTCATTTACAAATTTTACATGTCAGTTTATTGACCTCATCTGCAGAATGATGCTGTTCTGCCATGCAAAATGGCCAGGAGGTGACCCTGGGAATGTCAGACACAGACTTAGGGACACATGCATCAAACTTCATTTTTGCGATTACCAAATAGCGATTTTTAAGAAATTGCTATTTGGTAATCGCAAAATGCAATGCATCAAAACAGGGTGCAAATAGCGATTCTCTGATTGCGGTTCCTTAAGAATCGCAATCATAATTAGGGAATCGCTATTTGCTATTGCGACTCAATTCTTTCCTATGGGCCTCAAGGCCCATAGGTGGGAATGGTCATGCATTGACTAAATTGCGATTACCTAATTGGTAATCGCAAATTAGGTAATGCAGAGGCAAGGGTGCCCGGGGGCCTAAGGCCCCCCTGAGGTGCCCCTAACAAACAAATGTGCACTTGTAAGGCACACACATGCCCTAGGGGCATACGTGTGCCACATGGCACTTTGAAAAATGCAGTTTTGTGCATTTTTCAAAGTATGCACATGGTTAACATCATTTTCAAATTGATGTTAATTAGCGTTTCCTAAATGCACAGTTCGCACTTAGGAAAGGCTTCTTGCATGTGCATTAGGGAATCGCAAATTCCGATTCCCTATTTGCATTCACATTTTAGGTAATCGCAAGATATTGCGATAACCTAAATTGCGAATCCAAAAACTTTCATGCATAGCAAAAGGCCATTTTGCAATCGCAAACAGTTGATTTTTGCGAATCGCACTGTTTGCGATCGCAAAATTGCTTGATGCATGTGCCCCTTAATGAGTACAACTCTGGCTTGCAGGCAACTGGCACTACGATGGGATGGATGTTTCAGGTGCAACTAGCAATTTGTCAAGTGTTGTGTGTTTTTGCATATGCTATGTGTTCCATAGTGTTCTTCATCACGTTGTGGCTGTTGGGCCAATACAGGTTTGTTACTGTTAACCTAGGTTGATACGTATGTGTGTGCAAAATTAGATGTAGCTATCCATGCGTCTCATTATTGTTTGCGACGTAAATTATGTGGGAACACGTACACATGTCCTAGGACATCCAAGAAAAGCTGACACATCTTTTTGGAGTGTACCAGTGGAGATTAGCACCTTTGACCCTCTGTTTCTGTGACCGTTTCTCTGGGTGAAATTTGTTATGGCCTACTTCACATGTCTGCGGCTGCACTAATGTAGCATCAGTCTGAATACTCTGGCATTGGACAGTGCACGATGTTGCCTATACATACTTGCATGTGAGATGTTGATATGTGTAAACTGTGGTACTGCATATTCCATTGGTGACACATATGATGTCACTGTGTGGATGTCCTTGTCCTTCTAGGCACCTACGGGTGTGAAAATGTAATGCAAAAATGTGTGTAGTTTTGACTTCAACGTCTGTAAATGTTGACATGTTTTGTACACTCAACAGAAATGTTAGCTTGCACAGCAACTAGTGACTGCATAAATGGACAGTCAAATAATGTCATCTGGTGGTACATTCACATTCAAGTTCACATTGTAAATACTCTGATAAACATACAACTTACAAAAAGGCATGGGTGATATTTGTATTTATTTACGTGCATATGATGAGTTCAATAAAAGTGAAAAACGGGGGGGCATGGCATGGAAGGCAGAGCCAATGGCTGCTTGATCCCGTCTCTCTGTTTCGAGCGGAGACGAAATGCTTGTGTTCCGGAGTCAAAGGGATCGTTTTCACACCGGAGTACCGGAATTTGCTGGGTGAAGGAGCGCTACTCCTGTGGGGAACATCTTATCGCCCATGCTGGGCTGTTTCGCACATAATCACCGTCAGTATTGAAGCCGAAGGTGACCTGCGAAGCACAAAATGGCGGATCGCGAACGACGACACTACTGATCCAGCTGGTGGCTGAAAGCGACTCGATTTGCCCGTCAAAGCTCCTGTGGTTCATTATCTAGACCGGACACTTCTTCCGATCAGGTATTGGCATCGAATTAATTAAAATTCAGAGTGTTGCGGGAATCATTCACCGAAGTGGCCTGACCCTAAAATGGCGGATGCATGCACAATACAAAGACTTCCATCCCGACGACGAATTTGATGAAGAGCGGGGGAGGACTGTGTGTGCGGGCGGAGCGGTTAACAGGAGCAGGCAAGGTGAATGCAGTGCGAGTGATCCCTGAAAAGTGATCGTATGGGAGATCAGGTACTACCCATCCTGATAGCTTGTTTTGCATAATGCCTGACACTAATATGGCGGTCTGATGACGAAGTGGAGCGGCCAAATTTCTCTGAGGGTGCTGAGCGTGTACTATCGAGGCAGCGCTTGATGCTAATGTGGAGCGCTTTAAGGCTAGTCATCTTCCGCTGTTCAGTTAGTCTGAGGGTCACTTTATAGATGCTCCTGCACCACTGCGGTTGCAATTTCCAATCTGCGAGGAGTTTTATCACCATTGCCAAGATTACTTATGCACATCATGTAACAAAGGGATGTCTTGAATTCTTTTATTGTCTCATCCTGTTGGGGATATCATCTCTCATCTGTTAATTCGACTGCTCTCAGCAGATGACCTCACAATTACTGCCAGTCTTGTTTGCTTTACCGGCTGAAATGTGTATGAAGAGATTTGTGTAGTGGGAAGATCTTCTATACCCGCTGTGAGTATTGAGCTGTTACTTAAATAAAAAGAGGTCTTCGCTGCTGATTATCTACCTTTGTTTTTCAACAAAAGCCAACTGGTACACCCTAAGATACTGTGATCTGTTTGGGCTCCTATTGTTTGGTATCGTTAGTGTTCACTTCTGAGCGAGCATTTAGTTCAGGTCGTGTATCCCTATTTTACTATCTGCTACAGTCACGAGTGCGGATGCTTGGCTAATAATCACTATTACGCTAACATCTTTTATTCAATAAGGGCTATATCCTTGTATTCCTTGTTTTACATCTCTTTACAATGGCGGGAAAAGAGTCCAAGGTTCAATTCAAAAGGAACAAAGGCGAACCTTCACCGTCCGATTCTCCAATCAAGGCTAAAGCAGATATAAACAGTACAATGGACATGATCCTCAAAAAATTAGCGGAGGTGCACGATTTAGCGAAATCCACCAAACAAAATACTGACACGATGCAGTTAGAACTAACGGCCATTAGAGCGGACATGAGCACAATCAATTCTAAGATAGATTCCGCAGAACAAAGGATCAGTGATGTTGAGGATGCTTCTCTTCAGTCTAACAAAGAGCTAAAATCTCTTAGGGAAATGACAACTTACCTCAGGAAACAAACAGCCGAACTTGAAGACAGGAATAGGAGGGGCAACATTAGAATTCTGGGTGTTCCGGAAAACTCAGAAGACGCCGCGGGTTCCTGCATAGCTTTTCTAGTGGTATGGATTCCTCAGCTCACTGGTATAAAATTCTTACATCCTTTGGAGTTGGACCGGGCACACAGAATTCCGACTTTTGGATCTTCTTCAAGGCAAACAACCCGTCCTCTCATTTGTAGACCGTTGAGATTTCAACACTCTGAAGCCATCCTCAACTTTGCCCGCAAAAATCGTCAGATCGTTTGGGAAGGCCACAAAATAATTTTCACGCAGGACTACTCTAAACCCACAGTTGATAGTAGGAAGGTCCTTAACTTACGGGACAAACTAAGAGACAAGGATATACAGTTTTCCTTTGTTGGTCCGGCCAAATTTAGAATCATAGTCAATGGTAGACATCATTTTTTTACGGACCCTAAAGATCTATCGAACTTTCTGGACGGCCCATCCACTCAAGACATGGACTTTTCTCAGTCCTTTTCAAACAAAAGGAAGTCATTTCCACCACCTACTTAGCTCTATTCTATCAAGTATGCTCGTTCATATATCATGCACATGTCCTTATCTGCCTTTTTTTTGGTTTGTGCATTATGTCATTATTAGACAGGTTGCTGTTCCAATTGTTGTTGTACTTGATGGTTATTTTTCTTTTTACCATGGGGGCAATACACTGTGGTCACTCATAAACTGAAGTTGGTGAGAGAAACTGTTAAGAGGGTCAGTGTTTAAGACAATGATTGCTCTTTTATAGAGATGGTCTATTGCATATATATATATTTCTTTCTAATGTGTTTAAAATGATTGAGTTTATAGTTCTCCTTGGATGTTAGTTTGCCCTTACTATATAATCTGCCATTTCGTATATTATACTCTGGAAGGTTTAACCAGTTTAGGATATGTAATTCTCCGTTCGGCAGTTTGACGCTCCTGCCTTCGCACCTCCTACATTCGAGGTATGCAGGGAAGGGTGGAGAGGGAAGGGGGAGTGGGGAGGGGTGTCAGGGATTCCCAGGAGATATAAGTTGCTATTGAGTGTGCTGTGGTTTATATCTTGGGCATTCTCATTTATTTTCTTTTGTTCTTTGTTCTTTCTCTCTTTTCTTTGTTTCTGTTTTCTATTTTTTTCTCACTACTTGCTTCGACATATCTCATTACACGTCAGTATGTGGGCATAAGTACTGTTTATTTCATGTCTAAGTTTGATGTCCATATAAGGTTAGGAGCCTCCATAAAGTATTTATATGCATCCAATTGGTATTTAATGTATAGTCCATCTATTATGCTGTTTTTATCATACTATATACAACGCATGGGCTCAGTGCATTTCACCAGCATTTGTGTATATGATGACTCATATTAAGTCACAGAATATTGCTGAAGATCTCCACATTGTCTCTTTAAATGTCAAAGGTCTTAATCATCCAATTAAACGCCGAAAAAGTTTTGATTACTTAGCCAAAACTAAAGGAGACATTATAATATTGCAAGAAACAAAACTGTCTGGGGAGGATGTTCCCTTTATTAAGCATAATTGGATCTCACATGTGGCATGTTCGCCAGCGGATCATAAAATAGCGAGGAAAGCCAATATTTCCCTAGAATCACAATCACATGATAGTGAGGGTAGATTATTGGTCACTCATCTAAAGAAAGGAGAGGATCTTATACACGTAGTAAACATATATGGCCCTAACCTGGATGCCCCGAATTTTTGGGAGGAAGTTTCGAACACTATAGAGGGTCTCCCCCAGGACGATCTCATCGTGGTTGGTGGCGATTTCAATATTCCATTAGACCCGATAATTGATAGACAATCCTCATGCCAATATCACGTCACAAAATCGCACAATATAGTTCGTAACATATGTTCTAAATTTAATCTCAAAGATGCCTGGCGCCTTCAGCACCCAGACGCCAGAGATTATACCTTCTATTCTGCCCCGCATAATTCATATTCTAGGATAGACTATATTCTTGTATCAGGACCTTTTACACATTTAATTGATCACTCAGATATATCACCCAAATTAGTGTCAGATCATTCATGTATCAGTGCTAAATTGGCGGGCAGCCATAATGAACCCTCACCCAAAAGATGGCGCTTTAATAATGATGTTCTATCAGACCCTGCAGACAAAAAGAAAATTGAGGAGGCAATTACAGATTTTCTTAAACATAATGATCTACCAGAAACTAATGTAAACATCCTTTGGGATGCCTTAAAAGCAATGATCAGGGGTATAATTATTGAAATTAAATCAATGAAAAATTAAATTTGGAATTGGTCAGGCTAGAACTTGAAATTAAAACCCTAGAGTCTACACATGCCACCTCGTTACATGATACTAATACTCTCAACCTCCTGACACAAAAGAAATATGAATATAATAAAATACTGAGTGAACGCGCAGGTGTATGGGTGAACAAATTCAAAGCCCTTAAACTTTGCGAAGCCAATAAAGCAGGTAAACTGTTGGCTTCCTATCTTAAATATAAACAGAACCAAAACGTTATTTCGTCCATCAAAGATGCTAATAACCTAATCCATACCAAACAAAAAGATATTTTAAATACCTTTAAAATCTTTTATGAGGACTTATATAAAAACGAACAAGCGTTTGAACCAGATGCATGTACCAGATACTTGAACAGACTGAACTTGCACCAATTAAACAAATCGGATAAGCTAGCTCTAGGAAAACCAATCAGTACATTGGAAGTGTCGAATTCGATCAAATCTTTGAAAGACAACAAGGCCCCGGGTCCTGATGGTTTTACTGCCACCTTTTATAAAACTTTTTCTGTCCACTTGCAGCCAACTATGTTGAGAGTATTTGATGGTATAGCTACTAAGGGACGTCTGACTGACTCCATGATGGAAGCTAACATAATAGTTATTCCTAAAGAAGGGAAGGATTCCTCATTGCCGAAGAACTATAGACCAATATCTCTCATTAATGTTGACTGTAAAATTTATGCAAAGATTTTAGCCACTAGACTTAATACTGTTCTCCCTCGTTTAATTAGTAACTCTCAAGTGGGTTTTCTTAAGAATCGCATGTCTAATGTCAACACTCGCTTGTTTTGTCATGTCTTGGAAAACGCTGCGATTAAACTAGATCCTACAATAGCAATTACCCTGGATGCTGAAAAAGCCTTCGACAAGGTTTCCTGGTCTTTTTTAAAACAATGCATGCATTCGTTTAATTTGGGGGAATCATATATAAATATGGTCATGGCCCTTTATCTATCGCCTTCGGCTCGAATAGCAATTAACGGCTTGCTTTCGGAGACTTTTAATCTACAACAAGGCACCAGACAAGGTTGCCCTCTTTCCCCTTCTCTTTTTCTTTTAGCGTTAGAACCTTTAATCCAAGACATAAAGATGAATACAGACATAGAAGGGGTAGGGTTCAATAATATCCAGGTTAAATTAGCTGCCTATGCGGATGATATCTTAATAATAACTGAAAACCCGGGTCCCTCAATTGAAGCTCTGATGCTTACAATCGGGGAGTATTCTGTACACTCAGGATACAAGCTTAATAGGGACAAATCGGAGGTACAACCCTTAAATATTCACTGTCCCAAGGAAATCTTAGGCAACTCAGGCCTGACGTGGCAATCACATTATATAAAATATTTAGGTATTGAGTTTGGTAATAATATAATTGATACGCTCCATCATAGTGAAAAGATTACATTGGAAAAAGTTACGAAACTACTTGACTCTTGGTCCCCAAAATTTATCACATGGTGGGGAAGGATAGAAACGATAAAGATGATGATTACACCCATAATTAATTACCTTATCAACATGCTCCCACTGACCCTGACAGACGACATTCACCACAAATTAGATAACCTACTCTCAAAATTTCTATGGCAAGGCAAGAAAGCTCGGATTGGTCTTAAAAAACTGAGGCTGGATAAATCTTTAGGTGGAGTTAACCTAGCTGATTTCAAATTATATCAATCAGCATTTTTGGCCAAGCAGGGTTCCTATTGGATTTCGCCTCCTATTAACTATACCCCAGTATGGCTAGTAGTTGAAAAATCTATTCTTGAGAATCTTAATCCCCTTGTTTTACTCACTTCTAACCATTTGTATCCAAATTGTTCTAAATCTATTTTCAAAAATACAAAAATGGCACTATTAAAAGTAGATAAGAAACTCGAAGCAAGTATCAAGGGATCTAAGATGGAATCTATTTGGCATAATCGGAATATTTTATATAAAGGGAAAAGCTTAAACTTTGTTAAATGGATCAATGAGGGTATATTCTTCCCCTATCAGCTAGAACAATCATCTTATCCTATTACATTTGCGGCTCTTCAATCCAGATATAATTTAGAAAACATTGAATTTTACAATTTTAAAAAAATCAGAACGGTGCTACTAAAGCCAAATTTTATAATTCGCAACCGTCCCTACCACTTTTTGTGACACAGATTAATAAAATAGGTCACCAGGTATCACATATTTACAAACTTCTTCGTCCCAAAACTTCGACTCTCAACCAAAACCTTGTTCATTTTTGGGAGTCGCACTCTTCTAACTCTTTACCTGAATCTATTTGGCCACAAGTGTGGGGTTCTACTACCCGTAACAAGATTTCTCCTGTTCTGTCTCAAACGAAATTTTGGCTTCTTTATAAGGCTTTTTGGACACCAGCTCGACTACATTCTCAACAGTTTCGGGGCGACCCACTTTGCTGGAATTGTCATCAAGAAACTGGTGACTTGGCCCATCTTATATTACATTGTAAGGCTGTGTTGGCCTTTTGGGACAAAGTCTTTGATTTTCTCTCACACTTATTCAATTGTGAATTTAAAAGAGAATTTTCCACTTTAACTGGTTTTCTAACGGTTGCCACACTTAATGATGCAGATAGAGCCCTAATAGATTTGTTACTTACGTCTGCAATAAAAATGGTATTAAATATTTGGAAGGACACACATAAGACCTCATATAAAGGGTGGATGAACTGGATTATCAATCTCAGGGGCGCGGATAATATTGCTTTACAGAATTCTCCTTGGAAACCCCCCAACAGAGTCATGTGGACTTCTTTAGATATTTATTTTGCCACACATAAGCCTCCGTGATCATCTTAGAGATAACTTCTCTAAATCGCTCTATTGTAATTATTTTTCCTGTATAGCATGGGTTTCTTTTTTATCATTGTGATGCATAAATACTGACTGGTTTCGATTATGTTGAGCTCATTATTTGTTGTTGATGTAGATGTATAGTCTTGGTCATTATTGCCAACTGTAGCAGTACACTTCTTAATTGTCCTTTTTATAAACTCTGATGTCTTTTTCTCTTTTCCTTTTTCTTCTTCTGTTTCTCTCTTTTGTTTCTTCTTTCCTTCCTTCTTCTTGTTTATTATTGAGATTATTTATAATTTACTTGATATAATTGAAAGTGCACACTCGTTTATTTGTTATTTGTGCTCTATGTTCATCGTGCCAATAGTGTTGCTTTGTATACTCTACGAAGTATTTCTTATTTTGTTTATTGTGAAAATCTAATAAAAAATATTTGAAATTTAAAAAAAAAGTGAAAAACAGTGTGCAGTTGAAAACAGAGTGGTTACGTTGTTAGTGATGGTAAATGAGCACATTAGAGTAGTAACCACATTTGGGGGATTCCACAGTCCAACAGACTCCTGCCATCAACATGGCAATGAAAGACAGGATGGTCAATAAAGTCAATGTTCTGTGCACCACTGGTGACATTAAGGAAGGCTCAGCTTCCTGGCTTGGGTTGGTGCATTGCCAATAGATTCTCCCATCGGGTTTCTCAGATGTCCCCTGCGACATTTGGGGGGTTCCAATGCTACATGCTCGGAGGTGTCTGAGGGCACAGCGTGTGGCAGCTCCTACCTCCCTGTGGAAGCTGCAGAGGTAGATGGAGTATCTGCAGACTGCCTACTGCGTGGGGGCGTGGCTTGAGCTGCATTGATATCCTTCAGCACCCCAACGAGCTGGCCCCTGATATCAACGATTTGCCCAAAACGGGTGTCCATGGACCATTGCAGCAGCTTGATCTCCCGGAGTTCCTCTATGACTTGGCCCATCTGTCCTTGGTTGTGCTCATATGCACCAAGGACTCTGGCGATGGTGGCCAGGGCTTCAGTATCAGTGGCCTCATGTGATTGGACACAAGTTGCACTCCCACCAGCCCTACCCCCCCCGGACCTGTGGCCTTGGCTGGACCTGCACCCACACACTGTCCCCAGCATCCTTGTTGAGTGTGGTGGTGTTGGTCACCTCTGGGACAGGTACTGTAGTGCAGGCAGCAGTGGTGGTGGTTGCTCCACAGGTAGTTGGTGTAGGGCTCAGCGTTGTTGTGGCTACTGTGGTGGGAGTTGTGGTGGTGGTGAGGCCAGTGAGACCCTCTGACTGCGTCCGCCCTGGCAGGCCAGAAGGGCCAGGTTGGTCCTCCACATCCGAGATTTGGAGAGAATCTGCATCCAAGAGTTCAAGTTCCTGGGGTGGAGACTGGCTGTTCTGGTTGTTTGGAGTCTCACCAGCTGTTGATAGCGATCCACCTATTGGACAAAGATTACATTGTCAGGATGTTGAGTGCATTCCACAACATTGGTGACACAGTGGTTGATGTATTAGAGGAGAAGACTAAAGTTTTAGCATTGAACATACTAGTCAGTTTTAATTGATTTTCAGCCATATGACATGAAATAGGGGTACATCCATTACTTGTTTGCGAGCTGACATGGAGATGTCAAATATTTAACATGTTAATATTGCCTGTTTCAAAGGACATATCATCAGCTACCAACTTGGTGCTCAGACACTGTAGTTTAGGCATGTGTATTGTTGATTTGGCAAAACCATGTTTTACATATGAAGGCATTTTCTGAATTGTGAGGACCTTTTTGCATTGACAGCATGCGGGCTGTGTTCTTTGAATGAGTGTCCATGCATGTATTGTGGCCATATCAGCCTTCATGCTTTACAAAATTAGTACTTACACATAGCATTGTGCACATATCGTGATATGTCTCTACCTTTCTTTCCATGAGGCTTGGTGATTGGAAGTGTGAGTCCTCTGACATGTACGTGAGCATAGCTATGTGCGCAGTTGATGTGACATATTGAGCATTGTAGACATGGCTACCAAGTGAGAAATGTGGTGAGAGGATTGTTCCATGCTGTTCTGGAGTGAGGCAAGGGAGCACAAGATGGCTACCTACCTGTATGGAGAAGTAGAGGAGTGAAATGGGTGGTAAGTGATGCTGTGGTGGGAGGGGTGTTCCATCCTATTCAGGGGTGAGGCAAGGGGACCTGTTTGGAGTTGTAGTGCTGACTGGCTGTCCCCATACCCCACTGGAAAGATGTCTACAAACCTGTAAGGTGATGCAGAAGAATGAAATTGCTACCACATTGCTCTGGGGTGGGAGGGGTTACATTGCTCTGGGGTGGGAGGGGTGTTTCATCCTGTTCAGGTGTGAGGCAAGAGGGCCTGGTGGGAGTTGTAGTGCTTGCTGTCCCCATACCCCACTGGGAAGATGGCTACCAACCTATATGGAGAAGTAGAGGAGTGAAATGGGTGCCAAGTGATGCTGGGGTGGGAGGGGTATTCCATCCTGTTCAGGTGTGAGGCAAGAGGGCCTGGAGGGATTTGTAGTGCTGGCTGGCTGTCCCCATAACCCTGGAAAGATGGCTACCTACCTGTAAGTTGAAGCAGAGGAAGTAAATGTCAGCCATGTGAGTAATGGGGTGGAAAGAGTGTGTACTACATAAGTAGAACGAGAACGAGTTCCGTGAGAACGAGTTCCGTGAGGTCGAAGGGTTCGACGTCGAGAAGGATTTCTCTGTCGACGGAGCACCGGTCGACGTCGAGACAGAAAGAACCGTCGTCGAAACCAAGATCCCTTCCAAAGGACTCGACGGCCCTAGTGGCACATAGCCGCTCGACGTCGAGGCATTTATCATCGACGTCGCATCATTCCTCAAGACACCGTTCCACTTCTAAAGACTTCTCAGAGCCTTCAGTTTCAGCTGCAGGTTCTCCACAAGTGATCTCGACGTCGAGAAGCTCATCTTCTCCGTCTCCAGAGCGGCAGGTACAGATATCCCCGCAGATCACGGCTTCACCGGCGCAAGGTCATAAATCTCCTTCTGTTCACCCTTCTTCCAGATGGCTTCTTCCAATCCATCATTGGCAGAAAGAACCTTCAACACAGGTGCAGCGACCTATGGACTATTCAAGTCCTTTACATAGATCTCCTCTGGCACGGTTGGTGCAAGCTGTTGACCGATCACCAACCACACCACCAAGAGATCGCCTTAACAAGTCACCTCCATGTAGATCTTCTCATGGTCATCATAAAAGACGAAGATCTCCTTCTTGGACATCCTCCTCGACCCACTCCTCCAAGAGGGATTACTCTCCTACTCTCACGGACAGTCCTCCTTCCAGAGTGTCACCTATCGATGACATCAATACTTTCCATGATGTCCTCTCAAGAGGAGCGCAGAAACTTAATATAGAGATGTCCGCGCCTCAGGCATCCACATCAGTGATATTTGAAACTCTACACCAAAGGTCTGCGTCTAGACCTTTACTACCACTGGTGCCTGGTCTCCTTCAACCAGTCATGGACATTTTTTTTACACCAGCATCTATAAAGACAGCTCCTGCTAGAATTCTTAAAAAATACAAACCAGCGGAACAGGATCCCTTATTCCTAAGGTCAGATCCTCCACCGGATTCGGTGATTATCGCGGCAGCGAAGAAAACGCATGCAGTCTCCTCTTCATCGTCAGTTCCTCCGGACAAGGAGAGTAGAGCCCAGGATTCTTGGGGTAGAAAAGCATGCGGTTCTGCAGCGGCTTCTTTAAAAGTGTCTAGTGCTACAGCCCTGTTGGGCCGCTATGACAGATCATTGTGGGACTCTCTAGAACATTTTAAAGAGAAACTGCAAAAACAGGATCGTCAGGACTTTGCGGAGATTCTCCAAGAAGGGGCACTAGTGGCCAATCAAATGATCAGCGCAGCGGCTGATGGGGCTTCTCTAGCTGCGCATTCATATCCGCATGGGATATGCACAAGGAGATCTTCCTGGTTACGTCTTACGGCTTTAAAACCGGAAGCCCAGCAATGCATCATGAATCTGCCTTTCTCTGGTAATTCTCTTTTCGGCTCCCACACGGACGAGGAGATGGCCAGGATGAGACTGAGCTAGACACGCTTAAAGCTGTAGGCTTGGAGAAGAAGAAAGAGTTCAAGTGTCGGTACAGGCCTTACAATCGCAAAGCCTACCATCAGAGGGTTCAAACCTCTCAATGGTCCCAGAGGCAGTACCATCAATCCAAATCCCATTATCAAGGACGTGAACCCTCCAGAGGTAGAGGAGCACAACAATCCTCTACAACAGCCAAAAACACCGCAAACAATGAGTTTCCATTTCCTCTGACGCCGTTGCCCACTCCAGTGGGAGGAAGTATCTCCGGACATGTAGAAGAGTGGCGCAACATAACCAAAGATCAGTGGGTGCTAAATATACTAAAGAATGGGTATGCACTACTTTTCCGTGCACCCCCAAAGAGCATTCCTCCAGTAAAGACAAATCTTCACCAACTAAAAATGTTGCGCCGCGAGGTTTCTATCCTTCTACAGCAAAGGGCCATAGAAGAGGTTCCTCCATCACAACGAGGAAAAGGGGTATACTCCAGATACTTTCTAGTTCCAAAGAAGGATCAAAAGCAAAGTTTCAGGCCTATTCTGGATCTTTGCTCATTGAACAAGGTCATCCAGAAGGAAAAATGTTGTATGTTGGCGCTTCATCAAATATACCCACATCTTCAGAAAGGGGATTGGATGTGTTCGATAGACCTCCAAGATGCGTACTTCCACGTCCCGATTGCGCCACGACACCGGAAATTCCTGCGCTTCATGGTGGGCTCCAAACATTATCAGTACAGAGTCCTGCCGTTCGGCCTGAAATCTGCACCGCAAGTATTCACGAAATGCATGGCAGTGGTAGCCCCAGCTTTACATCGCCAAGGCCTGTTCGTATATCCATATCTGGACGACTGGCTGCTAAAAGGTTCGTCTCCCCAAATGGTGAAGAACCACTACCGGATCTGTCTGAACTTACTACGTTGCTTGGGCCTTTATGTAAATATGGAGAAATCGGTCCATCAGCCCACGCAAAGAATTCATTATCTAGGGGCTACCCTGGACTCCAGCGCAGGAAAAGTGTTTCCTTCAGAGGAGAGACTGTTATCAATCAAACGGAAATGCAATCTCCTCCTTCAAGTGGATCAACCATCAGTTCGACAAGTGGCATCACTTCTAGGGTCGATGGCATCTTGCATTTTTCTGGTTCACAACTCCAGGTTGAGAATGAGACCTGTACAGCAGGATTTGGAGGACAAATGGGACCAATCCTCAGGACGTTGGGAGGATCGGATTCTTCTTTCCCAATCAGCGAGAACGTCCATTCTCTGGTGGACTCGTCCGAAAAATCTCCTAGTGGGAATCCTTTTCCATCAACCTCACCCAACACAATCCTTGATCACGGATGCCTCACTTCAAGGATGGGGGGCACACATGTGTTGTCTACAAACTCAGGGCAAGTGGTCGAGCAAAGAACAAACCTATCATATAAACATTCTGGAACTGTGGGCAGTTCATCTAGCTCTCAAAGCTTTCCATCCATCGATTCAGTCCAAGTCGATATTAATACAAACAGACAACACGACCACCATGTATTACCTAAACAAACAGGGTGGAACTCACTCTCGCCCACTGTCCCTGGAATCTCAGGCGATTTGGCACTGGCTTCTGGCCAGACATCTCTCAATCACAGCAGTCCATCTGCCAGGAGAACAGAACTTGCAGGCGGACGCTTTAAGTCGACACTTCAAAGATCACCAAGACTGGGTGCTAAACGACGAAGTGGTGGTGGAAATTTTTCATCAATGGGGTCATCCATCCATTGACCTCTTTGCAGACGAACTAAACAAAAAATGCCACGCCTTCGCGTCAAGATTTTACCGACCAGGATAGAGAGGGTATGCCCTTTTGATCAACTGGTCCGGAACATTTGCGTACGCTTTTCCGCCCCTTCCTCTCATTCCGAAGGTGGTAACCAAGCTCATTCGCTCCAGGATGAAAATCATCCTAATAGCACCGGACTGGCCACGTCAATGGTGGTATCCAGACCAGTTGCAACTTTCAATGTGTCCACACAGGAAGCTTCCGTGCAGACCGGACCTTCTGACCAAAATGAACGGGAAGATCCTTCATCCCAACCTTCCCTCACTGAACTTGGCAGCATGGCTCCTGAGATCCTGCAATACGGCCACCTGAATCTCCCTCAGGACTGTATGAACATTTTGAGGGAGTCAAAAAGACCGTCCACAAGAAACTCTTACTCTTTTAAATGGAAGAGATTTTACTTGTGGTGTATGCGTAATGGTTTTCACCCCACTAGTGGGCAAGAGGAGGTAATCTTGCCTTATCTTCTACATTTGGCCAAATCAGGTTTAAAGTATACCTCCATAAAAGTTCATTTGGCTGCCATTACAGCCTACAGAAAATCACCTGACCAACCTTCTTTCTTTCAGCTCCAGGTGGTCAAGGATTTCCTTCAGGGTTTGAAGAAAGTTTTCCCCCCTGTCCGACCTCCTTCCCCTCCTTGGGAGTTGAATCCGGTTTTGTCAAATCTGATGGGTCCTCCTTTTGAACCCATTCATAAGGCCACACTGCAGCACCTTACATGGAAAGTCGCTTTTTTAGTGGCTATTACGTCAGCACGTAGAGTAAGCGAAATCCAAGCACTCTGTTCCAAAGAGCCGTACACGGTTTTCCACCACAACAGAGTGGTTTTAAGGACTCACCCCACTTTCTTTCCAAAGGTGGTGTCTGACTTCCATGTCAATCAAACAATTTCTCTACCCTCTTTCTTTCCCAATCCTGCTACACCAGCAGAGAGGTCTCTTCATTCCCTAGACCTTAAAAGGGTTCTCAAATTCTATTTAGATAAAACAAAGTCCATCAGAAAGTCTGATCAATTGTTTTTAAACTATGGTGCCATCAGGACAGGTTTCCCAGCCTCCAAGCGTTCCATTTCCAGATGGATAGTGTCCTGTATTAAGCTGGCGTATCAATTGGCAAACAAACATTCATTTTTGTTAGGCACGGGGAGATTAAGTGATTTTCCCAGAATCACAGGATGTTCAGCGTCATTGCCGAGGCTCGAACCCGGTTCCCCAGATTCGAGGTCGACCGCCCCAGTCGTTAGGCCAACTCCTCTCCCCATTTGAAGTCATTTAAATATATTTTATTAAAATACTATTGTGTCAATAATTTTTAAACTTCAAAAAGAGTAATAAAATATGCATAAATAAATATAAAATATGTACTATTTTTAGTTTTTTTTAAACATGAAATTATATTTATTTATATTTTTAACTATTTTATGTATTTTGCCTTGCCTTGATATAACGTTGTTTCCTAGGGGGATTCATTTTAAGTCCCTACCTCCATTATGTTTTACGAGCGGGTGTTGCAGTACCAGTGGTTGGCCATGTGTGGTACTGGATTTACTACTTTTTCTTTTTGGCGGTAGTAATGTACATTTGTAAATTTGCTCTCTAAGTTTAAATTTTTTAGTAACTTTACATTCGGATTTTGTTGAAAGCCTAAAGTAGTTGAGTTACTCAAAAGTGTAAGAGTAAGTACATTTGAAAATTATCACCAGTGTACGTTTCCCTGGTGAAGAGCCCGGTTATTTTTTTTTAACTTGGTAGGATTTTTTTCCTGTGAATTAAAAATATTATTATTAATTTTAGCCAAGACACTAGCGCTCAGACTGACTCCGCATCTTCGTACATTAGTACACCCGGATCAATCGGGCTTTATGCCCGGCAGAAACACGGCCCTGAATCTTCGACGTCTCCATGGAGTATTAGGTCGTAAACATACTATCCAGGAGGACGCTGCGGTCCTTTCCCTAGACGCGCGAATGGCCTTTGACTCGGTGGAGTGGGCCTTTCTTTTGCGGTCCTTCAACACCTGGGTTTCGGACCGAAGTTCTGCTCTTGGGTACGTTTATTATATACTGATCCGGTGGCACATGTCGTGGCCAATGGTCACATCTCAAGGGAATTCACCCTGGGCAGGGGGACGAGGCAGGGCTGCCCATTGTCACCCTTGCTGTTTGCGCTCTTTCTTGAACCGCTGGCGGCGTGGATACGATGGGACCCCATGATTCGCGGGCTAAAATGGAGGGAGGACTGGGAAGATCGTATTTCCCTATATGCGGACGATGTATTATTATATATTTCCTCACCTACGAGATCACTACAAGTGATACTTAATATATGCGCAAAGTACGGCTCTGTCTCCGGATATGCCATCAACTGGGATAAGTCGGTGCTCTACATACTACATGGCCAGCCCCCACGTCTCCCAAGAGGATGTAAGGTTCAAATAATCACGGACAGTTTTCAATACCTCGGAATTTATATAACCTCTGACTGCGACACATTCTTGACACTTAATTTACAACCCCCCCTGCAACGACTTAAAAAAGATATACGGCATTGGAAGACGCTGCCACTCTCCCTTTTAGTAAGAGCGGCTCTATTTAAAATGATGGCCTTGCCCAGGTTTCTATATGCCCTACATAATACCCCCTACCCAGTCCCTGACTCATACTTCAGAGCGGTAGACTCAGAGGTGGCAGCCCTTCTATGGGACAGCAAACCAGCGAGAGTGGCGGGAAAAAAAAATGGTGAGAAGTTGGTATGACGGCGGGATTGCCCTCCGGATATCAAGACCTACTATTGGGCCGCACAGCTTACGGTTATTAATCAGTGGCTTCACATGCCAGACTCAGACCCAGCTTACCGCCTTGACAGAATGACTTTGGGAAAGGGAGGTTTCAATAGAGCGCTGTACAACACTCAGAAAGTCCGACACCTTATTGGCCCAGCGGCGCATACTGTCCGTGTCTGGCACACAGTGAACAGGCATTTGGGCTGGACCAGAAAACTCACGAAACACACACCCCTGTGGGACGCACATAGACTGGGGACACTGGGCAATAGCAAAGGATTCCATAAATGGGACCTAATTGGTATTTCCCAGCTTGGGGATCTCTGGCAGACTGGAAAAGTAGTCAGCTTCGCCCACTTACAAGAGCAGTACTCTATGGCTCCAGGCGAAAAATTCCGATACCTCCAAATCAAACATGCAATTGAGGCAGCCCTTCCGGAAGCCACGATGCTCCCGGAGGCCTCCCCCCTAGAGGACCGACTACTTACTGATTATCTTGATAAAAAAGCGACTTCACTGACATATAAAAAAATCGTTAATAATCGACCAGACCCACTGCTCAGACTCAACGAACTCTGGCAGTCCGACGTTGGAGATATGGATGACCCGGACTGGCGTGAGGCACTAGCATCGCCTAAAGAGGCAGCAATCTCCTCCAGACTACGTCTGGTGCAGTTCAAAATATTACATAGAACATACTATACCCGGACGGTATTAAATAAGATGGGGAGAGCTCCTGACCCAAGCTGCCTTCGCCTCTGCGGGGATATAGGCACTTTTTCCCACACCTTGTGGGAATGCCCTAAATTGCTGTCTTACTGGGAGGCAGTAGTGGGTACACTTGCAGAAGTCACGGGGAAACAGGTTCCACTCGAACCCCAGTGCTGCCTTCTTAATGTCTGGGGCCCGACAAACCTCACCCATACAGAGCGCCTCTGGGCCACGACTGGCATGATGATAGCTAAACGAAACATAGCTCAGAAGTGGGGAGCAGGAATGAAACCAACAATAATACAGTGGGAGAGAGATATGGATACGACCATGGTAGCGGAGAAAGCCACGTTTATAAGTAGGAAATGCCCTCGCAAGTGGGCTAAGGTGTGGGGAAAGTGGAACACGCATAGAGGGGACATCTGTACCCCCCAGAAGATGAGACGGACTCGGAGGACGACACGTAAGGTGGTGAAATTATCTATGTAATAATGTACTATGGCAGACCTATGAGAATGTAAGGAGACTATATTGTGACTGTATAATATTATGACGCTTCTGCACTGTATCGGTATAAATTTTGATGAATAATAAAAATTGTTTAAAAAAAAAAAAAAAAAAAATATTATTACAGGTATATTTTGATTTATGGTTCATTATACACTTATTTACCTATTAATTTTGTTGTTGAGTACAGTGGTTTGTGTAGTAATATGAATCCACTTAAAAAAATGACTTTGACAGATTAATCAAGATTCATAAAGTTTCCTTAACAAAGAGAATATAAAAAAGTTGAAATAAGATCATTTAACTGATAGCTGATGTAAATATCTGTCATTATATATATTAAAATAAGATCATTTAACTGATAACTTGTGGAAATATCTGTTATTGTGCACATTTAATCTTATCGAAAGCAAGAGATAGGTGGCACTGAGGTTCGTCAGAGGTCATCAGCAGACTAATCACAGAGGGGCCGATTCCGATCTCGGTCGGAGGCGCACCCAATACTATTCGGTCGGGAAAAAAGCCATGCGAAAGCCAGTTTCCCGACCGATCCGTACAGTACACCGAACGAGCAAGTACGATGCGCACAACAGCAAAAATCCCGGCCGAGCCGTACTCACCCAAACCAGGTCCTGTTCTCCGACCGAGGCGAATCCGGAAACGCCGAATCGAGTCGCACGGAAGGGAAAATGCAGCCCCGTCCGGCCGGACAAGTACGATGCGCTTTCCGTACGCGCCGAACCCGTCGCTACGCACGGCACGTCAAAGCATCCGGGAGAGGCGCACATAAGCTCCGAATCGCGCCACAACACGATCCACGGCTACGAGACGAACACAGCACCGACGAGGACGACGCGAAGCGACGAGGACGAAGCCAAGCGACGAGGACGACGCGAAGCAACGAGAAGGACGAACGACACGAACCAACCATGAATCCCTTCGTCCCGATCATACCAATATTCTACATCTACTACCGGAACAGGCACGGACGCGTACGGCGCAGAAGGTAAGTCAGACACCAACCACAAAACACATACAACACGTACACGACACATCACACACATACACTGGGAATCTGAATATACTTACACCAGCAACAGCAGCACCATAGGGGCGGGATGCCCATCACCAATGCCACATATGCACACAGGGGCCTGAATGCGCGCCACCACCCCAACCCAGGGGGGGCTGGATGCCAACCACCCTCAACCAGGGGGGGCAGGATGCCTACCACTACTACCACCCTCACCCAGGGGGGCAGGATGCCCACCACTACTACCACCCTTAGCCAGGGGGGCTGGATGCCTACCACCACCCTTAGCCAGGGGGGCTGGATGCCCACCACTACTACCACCCTCAACCAGGGGGGCAGGATGCCTACCACTACTACCACCCTCACCCAGGGGGGCAGGATGCCCACCACTACTACCACCCTTAGCCAGGGGGCAGGATGCCTACCACTACTACCACCCTCACCCAGGGGGGCAGGATGCCCACCACTACTACCACCCTTAGCCAGGGGGGCTGGATGCCTACCACTACTACCACCCTCAACCAGGGGGGCAGGATGCCTACCACTACTACCACCCTTAGCCAGGGGGGCAGGATGCCCACCACTACTACCACCCTTAGCCAGGGGGGCTGGATGCCTACCACCACCCTTAGCCAGGGGGGCTGGATGCCTACCACTACTACCACCCCCACCCAGGGGGCAGGATGCCTACCACTACTACCACCCTCACCCAGGGGGGCAGGATGCCCACCACTACTACCACCCTTAGCCAGGGGGGCTGGATGCCTACCACTACTACCACCCTCAACCAGGGGGGCAGGATGCCTACCACTACTACCACCCTCACCCAGGGGGGCAGGATGCCCACCACTACTACCACCCTTAGCCAGGGGGGCAGGATGCCCACCACTACTACCACCCTTAGCCAGGGGGCAGGATGCCTACCACTACTACCACCCTCACCCAGGGGGGCAGGATGCCCACCACTACTACCACCCTTAGCCAGGGGGGCAGGATGCCCACCACTACTACCACCCTTAGCCAGGGGGGCTGGATGCCCACCACTACTACCACCCTTAGCCAGGGGGCTGGATGCCTACCACTACTACCACCCTCAACCAGGGGGGCAGGATGCCTACCACTACTACCACCCTTAGCCAGGGGGGCAGGATGCCCACCACTACTACCACCCTTAGCCAGGGGGGGCTGGATGCCTACCACCACCCTTAGCCAGGGGGGGCTGGATGCCTACCACCACCCTTAGCCAGGGGGGGCTGGATGCCTACCACTACTACCACCCCCACCCAGGGGTGCAGGATGCCTACCACTACTACCACCCCCACTCATAGGATGGACAATGCATGACACAACAAGCACACCACAACCTAGGGAATGCAAGATTAAGACATCCCCCCCACCACCATGACAAGCGTGTGAGCAGGCTGTGTCAAATGCCTACAACACCGAACATGACATTGAACATACAATGTGACCCCCTAGCACATGTGCCACACATATATGTGTGTGGCACCCACAATGCAAGCAGCCCATGACCATTGTGGCAATGGGGCCTAAACCCCCATCATCACAGTGACCAAAAGGCAAGTGTGGGGTCCATAGCTGAAGCACATTTTGACCATTGTGGCAATGGGGCCTAAACCCCCATCATCACAGTGACCAAAAGGTAAGTGTGGGGTCCATAGCTGAAGCACAGTTTGACCATTGTGGCAATGGGGTCTAAACCCCCATCATCACAGTGACCAAAAGGCAAGTGTGGGGTCCATAGCTGAAGCACATTTTGAACATTGTGGCAATGGGGTCTACACCCTCATCATCACAGTGACCAAAAGGTAATTGTTGACAAAGAAAGAGCTGCAACTGCCAAACTGCATGGATCATTCCTGGTCACAGAACCAAAAACTCATCTGTGGCAAAGTAGTGTATGTGTCCCATTGCAACATAAATTGGGGGAGCCAAATACTGCAGTGCAAATGAAACATTCCTTTGGCCATGTGCAGACAAACAACACCCATGGTGGCTGAGACCGTCAACAGTCATCAATGACACAATGACAGAAGTGACCATCAGAATGCAGAACCACATATTTGCACCAATGGGCACACAAATGCAGATACCCTGTGGAGACAGCAGATGTGAGGTGAACAGATACCATACCATGGCAGCAATGGGACACACAAACCATGATCACTGTGCTGACCGATGACCTAGGAGTCCCAGGGACAGCAGGGGAAACACACCAAACAACATACAGCCAATGGCACACCCAAGATATGCCAATGCAGTGGTGCAGATGCACAAACACAAACAGGCAGACCAACACTGTCATCATACACAGCAGGTGAGGGGTGGGGGTGCCAGTGTCCCCAGGCAACAACACAACACATGAGGAGAGCTGAATACCAATCATACAGATGTGCATACACTGCCACACTAAGGTAACTCATGGATCCAAATCCCCTATGTGGGCAAGCAGGCATTGACAGGTGAGAGGGAGCACAAAACACACATGTCACACAGGCACGTAGGAACAACAACTGACACAGCAAGTCACAGACACACCACAGCACCACCCCCAGGGCCCCCACAATGTGGTGACCCTGGGCTGAAGAAAAATACCACTGTGATGACAAAGCTAAATGTCGTTCACACTGTGAACCACAGTCAGGTGTCCTGAGCAACTAACTACCATCACACCTACACAAGCACAAATCAATCAGCATGGCCAGTAAGCCAAGGCCAACATGGAGGCAGGGGACTAGCCGGGCAACAACTCTCATCTGCACACACTCAACACCACACCCCTCGACCTCCAACAATGTGCAGCAGTGAAGTACACATGCACTGGTGACATTGCACATGCACCCATTACTATTCCAGGGTGGTGGGTGGGAACCAAGGTGTAGAAACACATCACACATGGACACTCAACAAGACTCCTGAATGTCTGACACACTGCACACTACGCTGTACATGGACATGACGGCAATACCACACCGACCAATGGGATCCCAGCCACAGTCACACACCAATGAAGAAACCAAGGTCACCCACAAAGAACACACATAGACAACAACCAACATTGCAGCCCGGACCCTAAGGAGTGCCAGCAGTCACACACACAACGTGTCACAATCACTGAAAGATAACACAAACTGGAAATCACATGACAGGGGCAAACAACAAGTGCCAAAGGGAAACCTGACTGTGACCCATCTGCGTCAGCACACAAACTCTGCCCTGACAGCAAACACACCTATGGGTGACACCCTGATGACCAGTAATGTGCCATGCACCCACATCACAGAGAACACAGGGAGAAGACTTTGGGGGAACATAGCTCAAGTCAGCAAGCATCACAAACAGGTACAACACTAGGGATCACAGCATGCGCAGATGAATGGAAGTGAACACACAGACATGCACATACAACACACACCTTGGGCGCAGGCAATGTCACACGTGTACACACTGCCATGAGGGGACTCCACTCCTGTGTGAGGAAAGCTGTGCCATATGTTGCCTCAGTAGGGCCCCATCATGTCAGCTGAGCACTTGGTCACACAATCAACAATTAGCACCAAATGAGGGCTCCCATCACATCAGCCTGGTCATGGATGTGCCAACGGAATCATCAGCACAGATCCAACACACTTGTATAGCAATGTTGCACTGACTACACGGATGAGTCCCTCCCCATTGATGCCCAAACCTGCATGTCCACTGGAGATGGCAACACGGTCAGGGAAGTAGACAAATGCAACGATGGCAGGCACAACAGATGTGCAGGGGTGGAAGCCACAGATGTGAAATTGCCAATGTAAGTAGGAAACCCATTGCCAAATACTGAACACATGACACCCTCAGATGCTGCTATTGATGACATGGATACACCACATGATAGGACACATTCCCCCTGGACCACATGGGTTCCTGCACAGTAACACTTCATAATCATGAGACCAGATATCACCATCACTGCAGCAAGGGCATGGTTAGCTGCACCAACAACATGTACATCTGAAGCATGAGCACTAGAGAAAAGAAAGTTGCTTTATTCAGCATATGTGTTGAGGCCAAACGAAGTCCTGAAAAAAGAGCAAAGGCCAATGGCCAGTCCATTGTCAAAGTTCAAACAGGGTGACACTGGCAGATGTCACCCTACGCATGCCTGCACAATACCAGGGACAATCCACTAGGAGGGGCAACCGGGGGGCAGGCCAGGCACCGCAGGGACAGGATCAGGGCTCACCAGGGGGAGTCAGGGAAGGGGTGGTGGGTGCTGGAGAGCCACTGACAACTGCAGTGGAGGTGTCTGACATGGTGTGTGCCGGCACAACTGGGGGGCATGACACAGATGTCGTGGGTGCCGGCACAACTGCAGTGGACCCTGCAGATGGGGTGGACAGGTCCGCCACTGCAGTGCCCAAGTCAGACAGGGCGGTAGTGGACTCCACTGCAGTGCCTACCTCCAGGGGAGGAGAATGGGGAACAGGCAAGGTGGGTTGGACAGAGGGGAGGACACCCTCACCACATCAGTGGCACAGACAAGCGCAGCGGGGGGTGTGGTGCTGGGAGAGCAAGTGGCAGGGGGAGAAGGCCGGAGCATCTTGGGGATGGTAT
Source organism: Calotriton arnoldi (assembly GCA_963921515.1). Taxonomy (NCBI): domain Eukaryota; kingdom Metazoa; phylum Chordata; class Amphibia; order Caudata; family Salamandridae; genus Calotriton; species Calotriton arnoldi. Next base: position 1,317,263 of record CAWUFW010003701.1, on the reverse strand, counting down.
ATCTGTGGGTGGGGGAACCTGGGGCAGGGTGTGGTGGGGGCACCTGTGCAGTGGGGGCCTGAGGGATGGAGGACGGAGACCTTGTGCCTGAGCTGCAGGGCGGTGGCGGGGTCTTGCTCTTAGCACTCCGGGGGGACTTGCGGGTGGGGGCCTCAGTCCGTCTGCGCCTGGGGGAGGGTGTCCGGGGGCGAGGGGCACTCTGCTCCGTGTGGGTGGGCTTCCTCTTCCCCCGGGATGCTGGAGCAGCTTCATCGGTGGGGAAGAGGCCGAGGTCACAGAGGAAGAGCTGCTGTGACTTTGGGGTTGCAGGTGAGGCAAGGGAGGGTGCTTTGGAGGGAGAGGGAACTGAGGACTGCGCAGTGCATGTGGATGCGTGTGTGTGTTCCAGGGCCCCATCCCCTGTGAGTCTGGCTTCAGTCCCCTGAATGTGCTTGCGTGTGCGTTTTGTCATTGGCGTGTGTGTCAGTGTGCTGGATGTGTGTGTGCTGGTGTGTGCCAGTGTGTGTGTGCCTGGGATGGGTAAGGTGCTGGGGAGTGTGGATGGAGCAGAGGCAGGAGGGGTGAGGGACCGTTTGAGGAGGGACACTGCTGCCGTCAGGGAGGAGTCCATGGACCTATTGCCCCTCTGTAGGTCAGACATGCCCGATGAGATGCCCTCCATGAACGACACCAGCTGAGTCAACAGCGCGGTGTGCGCATGGAGGACACTCAGCATGGCTGTCTGCCCTACATGGAGCTGGCGAAGGAGGTACACAGACTCCTCACTCAGGGCAGCAGGGGACACAGGGGCAGGGGGTGCGGTGCCTGGCCCAAAGGAGACACGCTCCCGGACATGGGAGCCTCCACGGACCTGGGGAATGGGAGCCAATGGGAGGGCGGTGGTGGTGCTGGTGGTGGCGGGGACAGCAACACTAGCTGGGGTGTGGTGGCTGCTGACACCCGCCTCCACAAGGGAGTCATCCTCCGAGTTGCTCTGGTCCTCAGCTGAGGTGGATGCTGCTGAGGACTCCTCGGTGTGGCTCCCCTCGCCCTCCGTGCCACTGGGTCCCTCCGACCACTCCTCGGCTGCTGACCCAGTCTGGCTCTCCGGCTCCTCCTGGTCCGTGGAGCTGTCCCCTTCCGTGGCCGTGGATGTATCTGCAAACAATGGGGAAACAGACAGACATCAGTCACCTGCACATAACGCACACACCACTGTGAGCACAGCACATCCCAGAGCAAGCCCTGGCATCATTAGTTGTACATTGCTAAAAGTGCACTAATTGAACAGGAGAAGTCAATTGTCAGTCTGATGCCAAGCATGGCACTCACATCCCACATGGCCTTGCACCCATCTGTCTGGTGTCTGTTGGATTGCAACACCCCAGTGTTGACACATGCACCAAGTACACAGTAGTTGGACAGTGCAGAGGACACGGTGTGGACACATCACAGCTCTTGCCACTGAGTCAGTACAGGTTTACGGATGTAAGGGATGCCCAGAGTCAAATAGGAAATGCATGTGATGCATACCAGCGACAGACACCATGATGCACCCATGTCCTGATAGCCAGCGCCACTATGGTGTGCATGTAGCACATGTCACTCCCCTGCAGGATCACCAATCAGTAGACACATGCCATGGCGGAGGCATGACTGCAAAGTCATACATCACTGTCTCAGTGATGTATGACTTTGCAGCCAGACAACAACACTCTGCACTGTGTCACAATAGTAGGTCATGGGGAATGCAAGTCCTGGAGCTGCACAAGTGCACATGTACATCCCCCCACAACACATCCTCTTAACCCTCATCTGTCCAGGTCATACCTATTGGACATATGGGAGACCTGTGACACTACCCTACATGTCAGAATACAGGCATTGTGTAAGCAATGGACCCACCCATGATGCCCACCACAGAGTCAGGGAAACAGATGCTGTCTCCCACCTTGAGTCAAGCAAACTGCAAGGACACAGTCCTAAGTGACAGAATTCCCTGCATGTAAGGGCCACACCTGGGTATCAGATGAGGAGTGGGCAGTGCACAATAGAGGGACATGGCTCCTGGACAACATGACTGCTGTACTGTGGCAGTTCAACCTGGCCCGAGGAGGGCACATAACATGTTAGACAGAGTACACAGTGCAGTCTTTGACTCACCCCCTCCTTGCTGCTCTCTGGCCTTCAGCTGCCCATCCAGGTCTGGAAAGACCACCGCCAGGATCCTGAGCATGTGGGGGGTCAGGGTCCGTGTTCCGCCCCTCCTGCGAGGAGGCGACAGCTTCAGCTGGACCCGTGCAATCCTCCGGGTCCAGCCCCGAAGGTCCTGCCACCTCTTTTGGCAGTTGCGGATCCGGCGCTTGTAGACCCCCACGGACCGGACAGCCCGGACGATGTCCTTCCAGATCTCATGCTTCCGATGGGCAGAAGCCTGTCAGGATGACAAAGTGATAAGGACATTACTACACATGCAACATATCCGTGCATGACACAGTTGCATATACATGTCGCAATCACAGGGGCACATGGTGTACCCAGGCAGTGCACGGCTGCCCATGGACAGTTTTCCAGAAGTCACTACATGGTATCATAGCATGGGGAGTAAAACCCTGTTCAGAAGCACTGTCACTGCACCATACCTGTCCAGTGCAAGTCACTACACACTATGGGGGGTGACAACTACTCAGTGAGCCTGCTAGCCAGTGGTGTGCTGACTCTCAGCCTTGCTAGTCAGACAAAATGCACATTCAGAAAGGCAGTGCACAGAACACTCACCTGCTCCCCTGGTGTCCCATACAGCTTGCTGTACTGTGGAAGTAGGCTGTCCAGCAGGGCCTGGTTCTCTTCAAGGCTGAAGGCTGGGGCTCTCTCCACAGTACGTGCCATTGCAGGGTCCAGAGGGGCAGAGACAGCAGCAGTGCAGTGGCAGATGTCGTCCTGGAGCATGTAGTGCAGGCAAGTGGGCTCTCAGGGGAACATGCAGCAATATATATGTGCTGGAGAGGCAGATACTGTCCCTTGTGTCCAAAGTGATAGGTCCAAGTCGTTAGCATCTTCTGAATCTGGCCAATCCATGGAATAGCAGCACCAAAACACGCCCACAGCATCCTTCAAATCTTCAACTTCATGACATACATTATTTTGCAACATTGTTGTGGGTGACCAACTGATTTTCCAGCAACCGACTCGTTCGAATATTCAAAAACGCGTCCGTTGCCAGGCAAGCCCATTGTCAATGGGTGCGCACCGATCGGTCCATTGCTGTTCAACGCGCACAGGGGTACAACGCGTACCCGCACACATTGAAAGCAATGGGCCGGCCGGAGGCACCGATCGGTCCATTGCTGTTCAACGCGCACAGGGGTACAACGCGTACCCGACACATTGAATGCAATGGGCCGGCCGGAGGCACCGATCGGTCCATTGCAGTACAACGCGCACAGGGGTACAACGCGTACCCGCACACATTGAATGCAATGGGCCGGCCGGAGGCACCGATCGGTCCATTGCTGTTCAACGCGCACAGGGGTACAACGCGTACCCGCACACATTGAATGCAATGGGCCGGCCGGAGGCACCGATCGGTCCATTGCAGTACAACGCATCACTGTACATGTGACTGGCATATGTCAGCATGCCTGTCTCAGATGGACATATGCCAGCCACAGATAGCTCCCAGGGAGTGAGGGGCACACCTACATCACGACAGCCTGTCCAAACCTTATCATAAGGCATGTAAGGCTGCATTTCCTATTGTGTGTATGTTGGTGTACATGTTGTCCTGTGGGTGTCACCTGTGGGCAGCCACCCCCAGGCTGTGCACGTGTTCATGGGGACAGGATCATGGGTGTTACGTGTACGTGACCACTGTGATGTGCAACTGTTCATATCTGTGCATGTGCCATGGTCACATTTCACAGTGGTGTTTGTGTATGTCATGTCACATACCCCGTGAGTCCCATGTGGGACGGTATGTTTGAGCCAGGGTGTCCCAGTGGCACAATAGTGATGGCCCTCCACAGTCTTTGTGCATGTAGTGTTTACAATGTCTCTGATTTCATGTGCACAATGGGAGACAGTCTCCACATCCACGTTGTGTGTGCATGGACTCTGATGTTGTGCGTGTGTGTCACAGACGTCCATGGCTCTCCTGCCATGGCAAGTGTGGCCACTACCTGTGGGGGTCATGTTTGTTTTGTTGTGGTGTACACATGATACTCCAGGTGATGCCAGTGTCCATGTGGCATTACAGGGTCCCTGGGAATGTGCCTGTCGTTGAGCTGTGGTGCCTGGGGCACATCTGTCCTCACATGTCACTGGGGGGTGACTGTGACACAGCATCATGATATCCAATGGGCCAAACAGGGACAAATTGATGCCACCTGTAGGACCGTGTTGACAGATGTTGGCCATGTATGTACCATAAATGTCGTTCCGGTACTGCACACTTCATGTAGTTGTGCCTCATGATGATGTATGTTGGGATCTTGAGTGTGTTCAATGCCGCATATGTGGGGTGACTGACGATCTTGCTTACTTCTCCTCTGCACTGCAGGGCTCCTGCTGTCCATCGGCCATTCCCAGACCTGGCAACGATGGTGGAACGGGACAGCATCCGACGGTACCGCTTCACCAGGCAGCTGATTGAGGATTTGGCAGTGCAGTTGTCCCCACATTTGCAGCCTGGCCGGCCGTATCCTACAGCGCTGACCCCCAAGGTGAAGGTGATGGCAGCCCTACACTTCTTTGCCACCGGTACCTTCCAACATACTGTGGCGTCTGCTGGTGGGATGTCACAGACCATGTTCAGCCGTGTGCTCCGCGATGTTTTGGCGGCAATGTTGCTCTTCCTGAACCGGTACATCTATTTCCCTAGACTGCGACGACTCACTGACGTGAAGAGTGACTTTTATGCCCTGGGGAGGATGCCGCATGTCATTGGCTCCATTGATGGGACACATGTGGCTTTGGTACCACCACAGGCCCAGGAGCAGGCCTACAGGAACCGCAAGCACTACCACTCGGTCAATGCACTGGTGGTGTGTCTTGCAGACATGACCATCACACACGTGTGTGCCCGTTTCCCTGGTTCAGCACACGATGCCTTTGTGATGAGGAGTAGTCGCATCCCCAGGTTGATGGCACAGATGCAGAACCAGCGTGCCTGGCTTGTCGGTGTGTACTGACTTTGTGCCATTGTGTGTGATCTGATCTGTAGTATTCCGCCCACTTTTCCAAGTCAGCTGATGTGCACTTGTCTGTCCGTAGGTGACTCGGGATACCCCAACATGCCGTGGTTGCTGACACCCCTCAGGAACCCTGTGACACCTGCCCAGATGCGCTACAATGAGGCACATGGTCGGACCAGGAGAGTGATTGAGCGGACCTTTGGTCTCCTGAAGAGCCGCTTCCGCTGCCTGGACAAGACCGGAGGGTCCCTCCCATATGCCCCTGCGAAAGTGTGCAAGATTATCATCGTCTGCTGCATGCTCCACAACCTGGCAGTGCGGAAGGAGTTGCCTCTCATCCAGGATGACGATGACCAACATCCGCCACCTGTGGAGGATCCTGGCCTGGACCACGATGCCAGTGACGATGATGATGATGATGGTGATGGTGATGTCCGCACACAGCTCATCACCAACTTCTTTAGCTGAATGTGAGTATCCTGAGGTGTCATGTGAATGATGTGAGTTGGCATGATGTGTGGGTGGTGCTCTGGTGCTGTTGGAGTGTGTCCATGGGCTACTTGACAGGATGTGTGTTGCGATGTGTGGTGACAGGTGGGCTGTACTCCCCAACAGTGTTGACATGCTAACTTGGTTCTGGGTGGGTATCTTGTAACATGTATTGTGCATGAGTTTTGCTGTTCTGTCCTGTACTGCATTGCTTTTGACTGTGTGTCATTTCTGTCCTTCACAGGGTACTTTCAGATTCGTTTGGTGAACTGTGTCCACCGACGACGTGATTGCACATCCAGGCTGGTAGCTGTTGTGTCCCTACAGGTGATGTGCGCCACACCCATGGACTTCCTTCAGTCTACAGTTGTTGACTGTGTGCCCGCTGCCAGGTGGGATTACCTTGCATCTGTAGTGGTTACAGCATGTTGCAACTGTGTAATAAACCTGTGCTTCACTTTGTGATGTGCGTTGTCTGTGGTCACACATTTGACTGCCATTTGCTTACTGCACCTGTGGGCTACTTGACTACAACTGGGAATGGGTGTGGTGTCTGTGCATTGCACCGTCTTCCCTGGCAACATCAGTGTAGGCAATGAGTCAGATGGCCTAGGTGTGTATGTGTTGTGTAGCCCTGGTGGTGTGTCTCCCTCATATGTGTCACGTTGCCTGTACTCACATGCCTGTGTTGTCCTTGCTGTTGCAGTTCGCATACACTGTGTAATTTTGCAGTTCATCATCCCCATAACAGCACCCACGTTGGAATCACGACAGAGGCAAGTATGGTGTATTAGTGTGTTTATTGTGATAATAGTGCATAGGATGGATTGTGCTGTACATGAATCTTGCAATCCCAAGTTCCTAGATGAATAGAAAGTCCAGGTAGACAGGATCCCCAGTATCGGGGCCACTGTTGTCTGACACATTGTTCCAACTTATACTCCCCATGCAATGTGTGGGAGTAGTGTTGCCATCAACAGGGTGAACAGTCTGTGCACAAAGGCGAAAATCCAGAACAGGTTCAGGCTTCCTGGGAGTTGCGCTTGGCCATCAGCCTCTCACTTTCCCCTCCTCGGACGACCCCTCTTCTTGGGGGGGGGCCCTCAAGTGCAGGCTGCTGCGGTGCAGGGGACTCTCCGCCAGAGTCCTCCTCCCTCCCTGTGGCAGTTGCAGTTTGTTCGGTACCAGATGTTGTTGGCACACAGGGAGGTGTGGACTGGTTGCTGTTCATCTGGCGGAGGCATTGTAAAATGTCCCTGTGCACCGCCGTCATCTCATGTAGTACATCCCACTTGGACTCCACGCGGGTCATGTGGGAGTCCACACGTGACATGTGGGAGTCCACACGTGACATGTGTGACTCCACTTGGGACATGTGGGAGTCCAAGCGGGCATGATGGGCAGCCTGCTGCTGTTTAATGTCTCTGAGGAGCCCCACTACCTGGCTGAGCTCTCCGGTGCTGGACTGGTACGCATCAGCTATGCGTACCAGTTGTGGGTCTTCATGCACACCAGCAACGTCTGCAAGCAGCGACCTCTGTCTCCCACCCCTCCCACCACCCCTGCTGACATGTGCAGTGTGTGCAGTTGCACGCACAGATAACCCTGGTCCACCTTGGGGGTTGGTGGTGGTGGTGGTGTCCATGGCCCCAGGTTGGTCCAGGGTCACTGCGCTGGTGTTGTTCCTTATTCTGTCCATGTCGGCAGGGATGGTATTCGTGGTGACAGTCGTTGGAGGGGTGGGTGCAGGGGTGCAGCTGGTGGACCTGCTGGTGCTGCAGCTGGTGGTCCTGCTGGTGCAGCATGTTGACTTGCACCGGATGTGCCAGGTTGTTCTTCATCGTCCGAGGAGGACAGAGGCTGTACGACGCCAGTGAGCTCGGCATCCTCTTGAGCCTGGGACTGGGACTCCTCAGCGTCTGCTGCTGTGTCCCTATCATCACCTGTTTTTGGGAGACACAAACAATGTATGTCATGTTTCTGCAGGCATCAGTGGTTGACACACCTGACAGTTGTGACTGTGCCTCGGGGTGCGGGCCTGTACATTGTATTGTCCTAAGTCGTCACAGTCAGGGGTTGATATTGGTGTGGCACATTGTCCTGCATTATTTGGGCATTTCTATGTATTCTCTGGGGTGTGAACATGGTCTGCATTGATTGTGTTTGGTTGACAGCCAGACCTCCTTCCCACCCACCCACCCACCCAGTCAGTTATCCCACCATGGAACGTGCTTGCATTGCAGGGAGTGTAAGTTGTCTCTCAGGATGTCAGTCAGTGGTGTCCTGCTGTTTGTTGGTGCACAGTTGGCAGCAGGGCCTTGTGCTCCCCACAGCAGTAGCCAGTGTCAGCCATCTTGTGAGTCCTTCTCCACTCCCTGTGATGTGAGCATGGTTCAGGGTGGTGTTGATGGGACAGTTGTGGGGGTGAGCTATGTCTGTGACTACGTCTCCCATCATGCTATTGCCTCCACCCCCCTTCCCAGCATGCCCATGCTTCCTTCCTTTTGACTCTGCTTCCCTGTGGGGTGGGCTGGCTGTGCTGACAGGATGGCTGGGAGTGTTGTCCTGGCAGTTGTTTGGCTAAGAGTCCCAAGAGTGTCCCTGTGCTTCACACAACATAACCCAGGGTGGTGGTGCTTTGTGGGATCTTGTGTTAGGATGGAGGGCATTGCATTCTACCAGGTGGGTACTGTGGAGTTTGTGTTGGGGGGGTGTGAGGGGAGGTGCTGGTGACTATAGTCAGTGCTGCAAGTCCCCCTTCCCACCCAGCCAGCCAGATAGCCCACCATGGAACGTGCTTGCATTGCAGGGAGTGGAAGTTGTCTCTCAGGATGTCAGTCAGTGGTGTCCTGCTGTTTGTTGGTGCACAGTTGGCAGCAGGGCCTTGTGCTCCCCACAGCAGTAGCCAGTGTCAGCCATCTTGTGAGTCCTTCTCCACTCCCTGTGATGTGAGCATGGTTCAGGGTGGTGTTGATGGGACAGTTGTGGGGGTGAGCTATGTCTGTGACTACGACTCCCATCATGCTATTGCCTCCACCCCCTTCCCAGCATGCCCATGCTTCCTTCCTTTTGACTCTGCTTCCCTGTGGGGTGGGCTGGCTGTGCTGACAGGATGGCTGGGAGTGTTGTCCTGGCAGTTGTTTGGCTAAGAGTCCCAAGAGTGTCCCTGTGCTTCACACAACATAACCCAGGGTGGTGGTGCTTTGTGGGATCTTGTGTTAGGATGGAGGGCATTGCATTCTACCAGGTGGGTACTGTGGAGTTTGTGTTGGGGGGTGTGAGGGGAGGTGCTGGTGACTATAGTCAGTGCTGCAAGTCCCCCTTCCCACCCAGCCAGCCAGATAGCCCACCATGGAACGTGCTTGCATTGCAGGGAGTGGAAGTTGTCTCTCAGGATGTCAGTCAGTGGTGTCCTGCTGTTTGTTGGTGCACAGTTGGCAGCAGGGCCTTGTGCTCCCCACAGCAGTAGCCAGTGTCAGCCATCTTGTGAGTCCTTCTCCACTCCCTGTGATGTGAGCATGGTTCAGGGTGGTGTTGATGGGACAGTTGTGGGGGTGAGCTATGTCTGTGACTACGACTCCCATCATGCTATTGCCTCCACCCCCTTCCCAGCATGCCCATGCTTCCTTCCTTTTGACTCTGCTTCCCTGTGGGGTGGGCTGGCTGTGCTGACAGGATGGCTGGGAGTGTTGTCCTGGCAGTTGTTTGGCTAAGAGTCCCAAGAGTGTCCCTGTGCTTCACACAACATAACCCAGGGTGGTGGTGCTTTGTGGGATCTTGTGTTAGGATGGAGGGCATTGCATTCTACCAGGTGGGTACTGTGGAGTTTGTGTTGGGGGGGTGTGAGGGGAGGTGCTGGTGACTATAGTCAGTGCTGCAAGTCCCCCTTCCCACCCAGCCAGCCAGATAGCCCACCATGGAACGTGCTTGCATTGCAGGGAGTGTAAGTTGTCTCTCAGGATGTCAGTCAGTGGTGTCCTGCTGTTTGTTGGTGCACAGTTGGCAGCAGGGCCTTGTGCTCCCCACAGCAGTAGCCAGTGTCAGCCATCTTGTGAGTCCTTCTCCACTCCCTGTGATGTGAGCATGGTTCAGGGTGGTGTTGATGGGACAGTTGTGGGGGTGAGCTATGTCTGTGACTACGACTCCCATCATGCTATTGCCTCCACCCCCTTCCCAGCATGCCCATGCTTCCTTCCTTTTGACTCTGCTTCCCTGTGGGGTGGGCTGGCTGTGCTGACAGGATGGCTGGGAGTGTTGTCCTGGCAGTTGTTTGGCTAAGAGTCCCAAGAGTGTCCCTGTGCTTCACACAACATAACCCAGGGTGGTGGTGCTTTGTGGGATCTTGTGTTAGGATGGAGGGCATTGCATTCTACCAGGTGGGTACTGTGGAGTTTGTGTTGGGGGGGTGTGAGGGGAGGTGCTGGTGACTATAGTCAGTGCTGCAAGTCCCCCTTCCCACCCAGCCAGCCAGATAGCCCACCATGGAACGTGCTTGCATTGCAGGGAGTGTAAGTTGTCTCTCAGGATGTCAGTCAGTGGTGTCCTGCTGTTTGTTGGTGCACAGTTGGCAGCAGGGCCTTGTGCTCCCCACAGCAGTAGCCAGTGTCAGCCATCTTGTGAGTCCTTCTCCACTCCCTGTGATGTGAGCATGGTTCAGGGTGGTGTTGATGGGACAGTTGTGGGGGGGCAATATGTGTGACTGCGACTCCCATGATGCTATTGGCTACACTGACTTGGCCAGCATACACAGAATTCCTTCCTTTGAGTGGTCTTCACTGTGTGTTGGTGTTGTTGTGGTGGCTACATGTGTGGATGTGTGTGTTAGTTCTATTTGTGCCACTGCCTAGCTGTAGTTGTGGTTGTGTTTGTACATGTGTTGGCACAGTTGGATGTGACTTTTTTGATGGCATGTGTTGTGTTTATCTGACTGACATACACATTTTGGGATGATTCTGTTCTAGTTGCTGTGTAATTGCTATGTGTGCATGGTTTGACTCTCCCCTTGACAGTGATGTGTGTGTTTTGTGGCAGTTTATTGTGTACATTTGTTGTGTACTCACCAGGCTCTGGGATGTTCTCTAGTCCATATACGCTCACTGGCGGAAGGATGGCCCGCACCTTCTCCTCCCAGGGCCTGAGGTATATTGGCTTGGCAGGAGGGCCACTGCCGGTCTGTTGGCTGTTGCTGTAGTCTATCTTCAGCAGGTCCCGTACCCTCCTGCGCACGTCATACCACCTGTTCTGGATGTCCGTCTTTGTGCGCCGACATGATGATTGGGCGTTCACCCTGTTGATGATCCTCTCCCACATCTTGGTTTTCTGCGACATGGGGGTCTGTTGGACCAGAGTGCCAAACAGCTGTGGCTCCACCCTGAGGATCTCGTCTACCAGGACTTCCAATTCACAATCTAGGAACTTGGGATTCTTCTTGGGGGGCATGGTGATGGGTGGTGATGGTGAGTGATGTGTGTGTTGGTGTGCAGGTGAGGGTGTGTGAGTGTGTGTTTTGCTGGGTGTATGTGAGGTAGGTATTTGTTGGTGTGCTGATGGTGTGTGGCTTGTGTGAGGGATGAGCTGTGGGTGTGTGGTTGCTTTCTCTTGGGTGCTGGCAGTGAAATGGCATTTGCAAAGGCTCATGGTAGTGATTTGTGTCCTTTATATAGGTGGAGTTGTGGGTGTGTCTTTGTTCTCTGTCCCCACCCCCCCCAGTGTTTATTGGCTTGGTAATTGCTTGTTTGGCCTTTTTTTGGTTGATTTTTCCTTTGTGCTGTTTGTGTATGTTGGAAACGTTCTTGTGACCGAGTCGGACCCTGCATTGGTCTCGTACGGTGTTTTCCGTTTCGTCCACGCTGTGTTTGTGCAGTTTTGTATGCTGCGTACGCGTCGGTCGCGGTGTATTGTGTTGCTTCGGCTCGGTTTTGTATGCGTGTCGGTCGTACGGCTTGTCCTCCGTCCGACTCGGTCGTGTTTTTCGCGCCTTGCATCGTACTTTGCGGGTTGGAGTTGGCGGGTACGATTCGGTCGGATTTGTTCCGGGTGCGTGTCGGTCGGTTGGATTCGCGTGTTTTTCCGGCCGGATTGCTATTTTCCGAGCGGCTCGGTCGGTCGGCTTGGTTTCCTGACGTGTCGGTCGGATTTATCGCGGCTTGCATCGTACTTGGCGTGTCGGGCGCCACTGGTACGTGTCGGTCGGTATTTTTTCCGGATCCGAGTCGGTCGGTGCTTTTTCCGGCCCGAATCGGAATCGACCCCAAAGTTGTGGGTGTGATTTTATATAGTGCTTTTGTAGTAAAACCAATTTTCATTTACAAATATGTGTCAAAATTAGCTTTTTTCTGATTAAATATGTGACTAAACCCTAATTTAACTGGATATGTTTGTTACGATCTTCTGTGTCAAAACGGAGATACCATATTGGTTGGGGATCTATAAGCAATAAAGAAAAAGACATTTTTATTGTGATTGAAACACTTCTGTAATGTAATAATGTTATTTTCACGTACTAAAAATGGTTTTAAAATGAAACTACATGTTTTGACACTCAGTGTGGTACAAACTTGTGCGGTAGACTTAAATTATATAATGGTACAATACAACGCATTGTAAAGGTGTGCGTGATAAAAATCATGTTTTGTAATGACTGATATTCAAATGCAGATGGGTTCATGGCCAATACATTGCACACAGAATGAGGGTCTTGGTGGGTCTTGGTGATCAAGGGGCAGTAATTCATAGACTGGTCAGGAGTTAATCTTAAAAGGGGTAAATCAGGTAAGTGGGGAAATCAGTTGAATTCATGGAAGCTTAATTAGGTGGTTAATAAATGCAAGTAATTTAAAATATAAGTAAGGGACAGATAGGATAATTGAAGGGCTAGTAAGGGGAAGATTGGATGGGAAATAGGGGTTCAGAAAGAAGCAGACAGGGTGGGAGAAATGGGTCAATAAGGGGGCTAATATTGTTAGTGAATTGTTGATAAGGGGCAGATGTTAAGAGGGTGTGGAATGGATATGAGTCAGGGGATCTTTATTGTGAAGATGAAATAGAAAGTAGTGAGGACAAGTTTTCATACGAGGGGTTCATTAAGACATGATTTTTTGGGGAACACAAGGCAATAGTTGAATGTTAGGTTTTCTATAGGAAAACTGACGTGAGAGTATGAGGAAGAAATAGGTTTTATGGGAATCAGATATGCTGAGTAAGAGTAGATATGCAGAGTGTTGTCAGGAAAGGGCTGAGAAAAGAAGTAAAAGGCCCTGTACGCACATGTCAGGTAAAAAGCTAAAAGAATGAGTCAACTGGTTAATAAGGGAAATATGAGATGAAAGAGAACAGCGTTAATATGAAGATAGAATGAGGAAGTATGCCACACATACATTAAGTGGAGATCAGTAAGGGGTTAGTTTGGGGAGATATTCTGTAGCAAGTAGTAGATTTGGTGAGTGACTTTAGAAAGGTGCAGATAGGTTGAGTGAAGATTATGTATGAGATAGACTTTGTGGAGGAGTAGTAAGGAGCAGAAGGAGTGAAGGGCAATAATGTTTTGGTAGTGTGAATAAGGAAGTAGTAAAGAGTGGTTAGGGTATGTGAGTGGGTCAGCAAGGAGTCGGTTGGATGTATCAGGATTACTAGGGCCAGACAGAGTTAGTGAGTGCTAATTAAAGCGCAGATTTGTTAAGTTTGCCAATAAGTGGACATCACTACAGCCATCCCTGCCTGCTACAAGATCACCAGACATGACTGTCTGCACAAGCCTAGAGGTGGATCACTGTTAGACCCAGGATCCCTGGTTGGCTGAGGTAGGTACCTTAGGCCAAATAAGGATCCTCGCTCTCACGTCAGGGAAAGGAAGGACACCTTGTCAGGTAGCCCCCGCTCACCCCCTTGGTAGCTTGGCACGAGCAGCCAGGCTTATCTTCAAGGCAAATGTGTAAAGTATTTGCAACCACGCTCACAGCAACCCACTGATGACACCACACGAGTTTCATAAAAACGAGTATAAATTTATATAAAAAAGATATACGATAAGACCACACGATATAAATCCAACATATGCGTATTTGTAATATTCTTCTTGGCCGGTTGTTAGGCCAGCCATCCCTTGTAAGTTCTGGCGATATTAATGAGCACTTCTAAACGTTCCACTGCAGTCCTAATGCAATGCTAAGCAGTTCGTAATGCTAGAATCAGGCACTTTGCAATGTAGAAATAATGCAGTTCGTAATGCTCGAATCAGGCACTTTGCAATGTAGAAATAATGCATTTCGTAATGCTAGCATCAGGCACCTTGCAATGTAAAAATGCAATGCGTAACGCAACAATCAGGTATTTCGTTATGCAGAAATAATGCAATGCGTAACGCAACAATCAGGTATTTCGTTATGCAGAAATAATGCAATGCGTAATATGACAATCAGGTAGTTCGTTATGCAGAAATAATGCAATGCGTAATACGACAATCAGGTAGTTCGTTATGCAGAAACAAAGCAAAGCGTAATACGACAATCAGGTAGTTTGTTATGCTGAAACAATGCAATGCGTAATACACTAATCAGGTAGTTCGTTATGCAGAAACAATGCAATGCGTAATACACTAATCAGGTAGTTCGTTATGCAGAAACAATGCAATGCGTAATACACTAATCAGGTAGTTCGTTATGCAGAAACAATGCAATGCGTAATACACTAATCAGGTAGTTCGTTATGCAGAAACAATGCAATGCGTAATACACTAATCAGGTAGTTCGTTATGCAGAAACAATGCAATGCGTAATACACTCCAGCACCGATCACAGTGCCTCAGGCGGTCTCTCCGCCACTCGTACTGACTCGCAGTCAGCCTCTGTCAACAGTTGCCCCCACACGGGTATGGTGTAAACAAAAAGTGCAGCTCCGCACTCCGGCCCCGGTACTGCCACTCCGCTGGCAAGTACGGGCCGTGATACAAGCAGAAGCTCGCACTGCTGGAATGGGAGAGGATGAGAGCATCTCCCTCCGAGCCCGCACCCCGCCCCAGGCGTCGACACACGTTACCTGGGGGGGTGCGACCTTGCTCTCCTCTCCTCTTCCCGCGACTTGGGCCTCCGATGCAATCTTTGTGAATTCCGGGCAGTGGGACTCGGGCCCTCCCTCGACGAGGTTGGTTCGAGGTCCCGCTCTGGCAACGGCGGGCTCGGGCTGGCGGCTCGGCTCCTCCAGGGCTGCCAGTCCGGGCCGCTGATGCTACGAAGATCTCAGGCTGCAACAGGGCACACGCACACAGCGTCGCTGAGACTCACTTGAGCTTCGGGTGCACGATCACAGGGCACTCCTCACGAAGGTCTCAGGCTGCACGAAGCACACGCGCACAGCGTCGCTGAGACTCACTTGAACTCCGGGTGCACGATAAGAAGGCAATCCTCACGAAGGTCTCAGGCTGCACAAAGCACACGCACACAGCGTAGCTGAGACTCACTTGGACTCCGGTGCACACGGACAATCCTCACGAAGGGCTCAGGCTGCAAAAAGCACATCCACACAGCGTCGCTGAGACTCGCTTGGACTCCAGATGCCCACGATCACAGGGCAATTCTTACGAGGGTCTCAGGCTGCAAAAAGCACACACACATATGCGTCGCTGAGACTCACTTGGACTCCAGATGCCCACGATCACAGGGCAATTCTTACGAGGGTCTCAGGCTGCAAAAAGCACACGCACACAGCGTCGCTGAGACTCTCCTGGAAACGTTTGTGTTCCTGAGTTTCCGCAACAGGGAGCCAGCTCACCTCGGGCCCTTGGGGATAAGTTACTTCCGGACACAGCACACAGCAAAGTCCTTTCAAGCAGGGCACACAGCACACAGCAAAGTCCCTTTAGCCTCTCCTTGGTTAAAGCAACAAACTGCAGGCCAGCCCCAGAACACACAGCAAGGGTCAGTCCTTTCCTTCGGTCTCTTCAGCTGTTTCTTCCTTGGCAAAGGTTCCTCTTGACCACGAAGTAGCTTCAGTCTTGTTCAATCTTGATCAATCCATTTCTCCCAAGTTCAGGGGCTTCAGCTCTCATAGTTATACCCCTAAATGTCTTTGAAGTCTTTGTGTTCAGGCGGGCACTGACCCCTGTTCAAACCACTTCTGGGTGCCTCCCTGCCAGTGACACCTTATTCCTTTGATAGTGGGGGTCTGGATCCTCAATCACTCAGCAGGGGACGGAGCCATTGGTTTATGGCTGCAGCCCAGGCCTCTTCACCTCTAGGGGCTACTCCTCCCCCCTACACTCCAGATGCCGGTCAGCCTGTTGCTGTCTCACCTCCTCCCCTGGGTCAAGACATTCCCCAGATCCTATCACTTTCAAATCCAGACAGTCAATCCACAACCAGGCAGAGACACACAGAAATGTTAGAGCACAAAAACCCAGCCACTTCTAAAAGAGTGGCTTCTAAACACACAATGCAAAAACCACCTTCATAAAAAGATGTGTTATTACATTGTGAGTTCAGGCACACTAAACTTCACCTCTCCATCTTAAGCCTTTGGGAAGATAGGCTGGAAAACATATTACACAGCTTCCCCATTTTATCCTATGGGCAAGATGGCCTTTCCACAGTGAAAAACGAAATGGAGATTATTTCACTGTCACGACATGGTACACACCTTAGTACATGTCCTACCTTTCACATGCACTGCACCCTGCCCAGGGGGTACCTTAGACCTACCATAGGGGTGTCTGATGTGCATAGAAAGGGAAGGGTAAGGTCTGGCAAGTGGGTGCACTTGTCAGAACAACATGGCAGTTTAACAAACTGCGCGCAGGCACTGCAGTGGCAGGCCTGAGTTCCCTCTTTAAGGCTACTTGTGTGGGTGGCACAATTCGTGCTGAAGGCCCACTAGTAGCATTTGCATTACCAGCCCTGGCACACATAGTGCACTTTACTAGGGACTTTACTAGTAAGGCAAACATACCAATCATGGACAACCAATTACCATTACACTTTATACAGGGAGCACTTGCACTTTGACACTGTTTAGCAGTGGCAAAGTGTCCAAAGCATCTAAGTTGGCAACACCATGTCAGAAAAAAGGTCTAGGGGGAAAGCAAAAAGTTTAGGGAACTTTAGCCAAAAAGGGCCAAGTCCAACAATCACCATCATATTCAAAGGTACCATCAGCTGCACCACCTACACGGACAACCCCACCAGCTACATGGAACACCTCACCTTCAAGACCAGGACCCCACACTAATTTCACCAGTGATATCATAGACTTCATCACACCCCTCATCATCAATGCCTGCACCTTCATCCTCCTCTGAGACCTTACCTTTCACCTAGAAGACCGCACAAACCCAAGCTCTATGGCCCTTCTAAAAAACCTCGGAAAACTTGGCCTCACCCAGCACATTACCATACCCATCCACATTGCCGGACACTTATTGGACCCAGTTTTCTCCTCAATAAGCAACATCACAGTCAACAAGCTATGAACTAGGCAGACTACGCCCTTGTCGGTTTCAGCATACCCATCCTGCACCACCACAGACCTACCACATCAGAAACGGCTGCTGTAGCTTGAAAAGCACCACAGAAGAGCAGTGGGCTTCCGCTACCCTGGCCCGTGCACACCAGCAACTTGCCGAAAGCCATCAAGAACCTCAACAGCTGGATCACCGCATATGCCAACATCTTGGCTCCCCTCAAGAACAACTCAATGACAAGAGCCAGATCACAATCCAGTTGGTACATAGAGGCCCTCAGACAGACCAAACGCCACTGCAAGCCACTGGAGCGCAAATGGAGAACAAGTCAAGACACTACAGATAAAGACACCTTCAAATCAGCCCTAAGACGCTACCACCAGCAGATATGGAACACCAAGCACACAGCTCTTGGACACCAGCACTAACAGCAGCAAGGACATTTTTGCCATCATCAAACATTTCACCTCTCCTCCTGCTGCATCCAGCAACTTCAGCCCCTCACAAGACCTTTGCAGCAAGCTCTCAGAATTCTTCTGTAACAAAATCAACTCCATATACAGCAATTTCAAATTACAACTGGACTCCATCACAGTCACAACTCAACTTCCCGTCATGGCCGAAGAACAGACCCTGACCTCATGGCCCACTATCACCATCATCAGAATCGGTGATACCATGAAGACCATCAACTCAGGGACTCCATCTTATCCATGCCCCCACAACACCATCACCAAAGGACTCCTACTGATCAGCAAAACATTAACACCCACTCTCCATTGACTCAGCCACATTCCCAAACACCTGGAAACATGCCACCGGCATGGCCCTGCTCAAGAAACTATCCGCTGTCCCAGCTGCGCTTTGCAACTGCAGGCCCATCTCATTCCTACCATACCCGACAAATGTCTTAGAGAAGCTAATCAACTAATGCCTCACCATCCACCTCAGCAATCACCAGCTACTCAATGCCACTCAGTCCGGATTCAGGCCCAACCACAGTACAGAAACAGCACTCATCATCGCCACACATGACATCTGCATGATTCTTGACAGAGGAGATATGGAAGCCTTCATTCTCCTGGATCTCTCTGCAACATTTAACACTATCTCACACCCAATCCTCATCAGGCCACTGCATGAGATTAGCATCAAAGGTCCCGCTCTCCACCAGAAAAAAAAAAATGTAAATGTAAATCTGTATTTGTAAAGCGCAAACTACTCACCCTTACGGGACTCAAGGCGCTGGGGGCCGTCGTGGAAATTAAGTGAGCTATTGCCCAGAGTCACATGGTGCTGAGCAGAGCTGCCGCCGGAGCAAGGGATCGAACCGGGAGCCCTGTGCTCCGAAGTCAGCTGCCCTGGCCGCTGCACCACACCTCTCCACTGGATCTTCAAGGTTCATCGCTCAGCCCCACCATCTTCAATGCATAGTTTACATACATGATCCCTCTGGCCAATGTTATCCACTCACACAACATCAACAGCCTCTCCTATGCCAAAGACATGCAACTCATACTCTCCCTCTCAGGCAAGACACCAACACAAGTTCACCATCTGCATGACTTAAGTCGCTAACTGGATGAAAGCTAACTGTCTCAAGCTCAACATCGACAAGACAGAAGTAGTGAACTTTGGCAAGAAAACCTTACCATTGGACTCCATCTGGTGGCTGGCCAAATTCAGACCCACACCAGCACCCATGCCAGGAACCTCGTAATAATCATCGAAAGTAAACTGTACATAATTGCACAAGTCAACACCATCATTGCATCCTGTTTCAATACACAGAAGATGCTGAGGAAGACCTTCAAATGGCTTTCAAGCAACACTAGAAAAACTATCACTCACATCCTAGTCACTAGCAAATTGGACTACGGGAACACCTTCTACATCAGGATCACCAAGCAACCCTCTAGAAGTCTACAAACCCTCCAGAACTCAGCAGCCATACTCTTCCCCAAGCTCCCACACAGAACTCACATCACACTACAACTCAGGGAGCTCCACTGGTTCCTGATACACAAATGCGCTCATTTCAAACTCCTCACACACATTCAATGCACTATATAACTTAGACCCAACCTACCTGAACAGTTGCATCTCCTTCCACCAACCACCAGACACCTTCTTGCAGCAGAACTCCTGCTTGCACACATCAATCATTCAATCAACTTGAATTTGTAAACCGCAAGGTTATCCAGTTGCTAGGTTCTTGCTGGGATCAGTCGAAAAGTTAGGTCTTGAGTCCCTTTCACATTCTTGGAGAGATGATGATGCTCGGAGATGAAGGGGAAGGTTGTTCCAGAACGTGGAAGCGAAATAGGAGAAGGAGTGTGTTCCAACATAGCTTCAGTGGATTTGCGGAGTCTGTGTGAGGGCAAGGGAGGCAGAGCGCAGGTGTCTGGAGGGATTGGTGAAAGTTCAGGCGATGGTTGATGTAAGCTGGTCCTTTGTCATGGAGTGCCTTGTAGACGTGTATCATTATCTTGAATTGGCATCTTTTTAAATTGGGGAGCCAGTGGAGGTTTCTGAGGTGCGGGGTGATGTGGGTCCATTTGGGGAGGTCTAAATGAGTCTGGCAGTTGAGTTCTGTATCGTCTAGTGTCTTTTCAGGAGTTGGGTGGCTATTCCTACATAGGGCGTGTTGCCGTAGTCCAGCCTGGTGGTGACCAGATCTTGAGTGATGGTTTTCCTGGTGGTGACGGGGAGCCATCTGAAGATCTTTTGGAGCATGCGGAGGGTGGAGAAGCAGGTGGAGGCAACTGCGTTGGTCTGGCGCTTCATGGTGAGTTTTTTGTCCAGGTTGATGCCAAGATTGCAGGCGTGGTCTGTCAGTGTGGGTGCGGTTCTGAGTTCAGAGGGCCTCCAGATATCATTCCACGGGTAGGTGTTGTTTCCAGAAATCAGTACTTCCGTCTTGTCTGTGTTAAGTTTCAGGCAGTTGGGCTTTGCCAATCAGTGACACTCGTCATGCAGTTGTGGTGTGGAAGTTGGTCCTAGTAGTGGTTGAGTCTTCTGGGAGTGAGAGGATGAGCTGGATATCTTCTGCGTAGAATTTGATGTTGAGGCCATGGGTTCCGACAATGTAGGCCATGGGCATCGTGTAAGTGTTGGACATGGTGGGGCTGAGGGATGAGCCTAGAGGAACACTGCTGATGATGCTCTTGGGTCCCGAAATGATGGGTGGTAGGTGGATTCTCTGGGTTTGTCCTGTGAGAAAGGATGTGATCCATATGAGGCAATCTCCCTGGATCCTGATGTGGTGGAGTCTCTTGATGAGGGTGTGGTGGGATACGGTATTGAAAGCTGCTGAGAGGTCAAGGAGGATCAGGTGGCAGCAATCAGGGCAGTGTCGATGCTGTGGTTGGCACAGAAACTGGATTGGGAGGTGTCCAGCAGGTTGTTTCTTTCCAGGTGTTCAGTGAGTTGGTGGTTGATGGCCTTCTCTTGGACTTTGGAGGGAAAGAGGAGCAGAGAGATGGGGAGGTAGTTCTCATACACACACCCAGATAAGGAGGGACGGGCGTTTTCTTACATTGCTCCTAAAGTGTGGAACGGCCTCCCAATCCACATAAAAGCCTCCTCCTCCTCTCTTCTTGAATTTTGCAAGAAGCTGAAAACCTTGCTTTCAATCAAACAACATACCATATGCAGGGCTAGGCACACACTCCTGCTCAGTGCTAGGACACCCTTGCGGGTGATAGTGTGCTTTACAAATAAATGTAGCCTAACAAAAAATGTAATAGTTAGTCAGAGGTTTTTATTATATTGCAGCATTTACATAGAGCTTCATGCATCAGATGAGTCTTTGATGGTAGGATGGGTTTATCGAGAGCCAGAAAAATGTTGTCAAGTGAATAATGGAGCATTTTGAATTGAAGTTTACTGTCATTCATGTAGTCTCCTGCTAAGGATGTTTTTTTTATATATTTTGCACCAAACAGCCTGTGAAAATTGGAAATGGCATGTTAAATCTTTTTCTATTCACAATCATCGGTAATTCAAAGTCAATTATAATTTTCATAGGACTTTTCCTACTTGGTTTTTTTTTGTCAGAAAGTAGCTTTGTAGTGTTCTTAATGTTAGACTGAATGTGTCAGAAAGATGCAAATTGTCTGAGTGGAGATTTCAATTAAGAGCAGAATGTGTCAATGGGATAAGTGAGTGGTCAGAATGGGGCCCGATAAGGTGGCTGTAGAAAGTATGTAGAGTAAATGATGCGTGAGCAGATCGAGTAGAAGTATGTCACACAAGGGTCAGAATGAAGTTGGAAGTAGTGGATTTGAGAAGTGGGGATAAACAAGGGAGGTATTAATAAGGGGTAGATATGGTCAGTTAGGGCCAGAAAGGTTAGGTGAGGGGCAGGTTAGAGTTGATTAGGGCATGTACTGCAGTTGATTATACCTGTGAATAACCTATTTTTTCATTTTTGGATTTCTGTTCCCAAAATGGAGTTTCACTCACTGTTATGCTTTATGTAAATTGGTTTGAAGCTGCAACATTCAACGGCCACCTTTTCATATAAAGTCAGGTGCCTTGTTACATCTAGGGTAAGCAGCACTGAGCAGCTTGCACGCAACATATGTAAACATACTGTACACATGGAGGCTGAGCAAGGAAGTTTGCTGTCTGACTGAGCCTGCCACCCGCGCGTAGGTAGCTTGTGGTAGATTACCAATGTTAAATTTTCTGTGGCTTGACACTTAGTAATGCTAAGGCCTTATAATTCATTTGGATACTGAAAGGGAATGCCCCTTTTTAGCGGAAAGTGTATGATCTGTGATGTTTTTAGAACTGTGTTAAATGTAACTTTCTAACGCATATTGCGAAGACCATGGTCACTGGCTTGTATGCATTTTGCTGAGTCTGGAATTCATATCTGAATACATTTCAAAAGGAGATCTCGGGCAAGTGGGTATAAAATCTGGTTTGGGCACAAAGAAAGGCACAGCAAGACTGTCTTATTGTTGCAAAAATAAGAAAATCTATTTAATCTGTAAAAAACAAAATCACTATGTCTGTAGGCACAATAATTGACAATGAAACTATATATTATAGAAATAACATGCATTACAATCATCAGACATACTACTCATACATACATTCCTTATCCCTCTCATTTTCACTATGTTGTAGAAGTACAAAATGTTTATTCATTCATTGTTTTGGTATCACAAAGTTGAACAGGATATTTCTATGTACTTATAGAACCAAAATCTATACATATTTGTGGCCAAAAAACAGAATTCTCGAAGAGCCAAGATTTCCTACGCGCGTTTTAGCATGTTGCCTTCATCAGAAAGCCACAGGATACATGAATCCAAGTAATGTCACGTAATCAAAGAGATCCCGATTCTGTGTCGGGCTCTCTTTGATGATGTGACAGCGAACCTGCGCGCGGACAAAACAACAAAAAAATTATTTAATCATGAAATAGTCCGGACATTTTAATCCCTACATGTGAAAATCTCCTTGACTTGCCACATTTCGACTATCTATATACATATATAAAGATGGACAGACAGCATACGAGACTAATTTCATGATAACTGAACTCAAGACTGTCCACAAGATACACAAGCATTTCTGGCCAAACGTGGAACATTTTCAACGACCTATCCAAACAGTGTGCAGCTGGCCCTTTGAGTACAGTAGTACAATACAGACATTACTTGGATTCATCTATCCTGTAGCTTCCTGATGAAGGCAACATGCTGAAACACACGTAGAAGAGAGAAGGAAGACACAGAAATGATTGTTCTTGCTGATAAGTGTCGGTAAAACCTAGGGCGGAGTGGTGGATTAACACACTTACACACTCATAGGTGAACTATGGAGCAAGGGCTAAATAAGCACAAGAAAGAGGCAGTAAGCAGATAGTATTTAAGTTATTCTGATAGAATGTGATCTGAATTCCTAGAAAGCCTCCAAGCTTACTGGACGCCTGGGCAAATTATGTAGTCATAACTGCAGATGCTGACCAGGATACCAGCATCACTCTCCAGGATGCCCAGGCATCAGAGACCAAGGACCAGCAGCAGATGGTCGTGCTCCAGCCACAAAGATATAAGACAAAAAGTTAAAGTAAAAGTAGGTAATAGAGATAACAGCTACACAAGGGAACTGCAAAAGTGCAAACATAACAAAGATGAGGATACAGGATCAGGTGGAGGAAGTATATGAAACAAAGAGCCAAATTAAGTATGAATTGTTGCCAGGCAAAGAGACTTGTGTGAATGTGATCAAATATTTCTTCCACTATTGACCTGGAAGTGTACTGCAAACTAG
Organism: Calotriton arnoldi; assembly: GCA_963921515.1. NCBI lineage: Eukaryota > Metazoa > Chordata > Amphibia > Caudata > Salamandridae > Calotriton > Calotriton arnoldi. The sequence continues at coordinate 1,293,863 of CAWUFW010003701.1, read as the reverse complement.
AAATTCCCACCCCTGCAGTGCGTAGTGATCTAGCTTTCTCAGCATCCATTGCCGAGCCTTCCAAAGCTTGCATTTTTGTTGCTGCCGAAGTCTGGTAATTCAGAAATTACCACAAGGGGAACACAATTAGCACTTAGCCCCTTCCCTCTGTGCTCCGGGACTGAAATCCTGACAGTAACTTCTGCCCCTGAAGAACCCTCTTGCTGGTAGACTTTACAGCGCTATTGGGATTGAAGGGAAATATTTGTGGAATTCCCATATCAAATGGAGTACATGCACAAATGCATCTGGATTCCAAGACCTTTTAGAAACATCATACCCCTTCCAGGACACAAAATACTGCAACTAGCCATGATGTATTCTTGTATTCTGATGTCCCATCCACCAAATGTGGATATCTGTTAGTGGGTATGAATTTGGAATTGGGCATTACAGGATGTATTCACCATTTCAGATGCAGAATTCATCTGATTGTTGATTTTCCTACTAGCCCTGCGATCTTAATGGGGTCTACCTACTTAGATGAAAATTTAAGATGAGATTGTGGAACAGTAAGGAACCTAGTGGAAAGACACACCATGTACCTCTGTTGGTGTGAAAGAAGATGCTAATAGTGTAGATGGTAAGGAAGAAGAGGCTGATGGTATAATCTGCCTTTGCTTGATGTTGCTGCACTGTTTTCCTGGTGTCCTAGATATGAAGCAGTAAATGGGACTGAAGGTATCCTGTGGGGACAAATGGAAGTGGGCAGCATGCAGGGATGAAGCCCAAATGTGTAAAACAAAAGGGGATATTCCTAAAGTGCTGTGTATGGAACTATTATAAGCAAATTCTTTGATGACTATCCACCAAACCCATTCAGGCTGATGATTCGTTAGGAACCATCTCATGTGCTGCTCAGTTGCTTGGTCAACTTTTCTGCATATCTATCCTTCTCAGGGTGATAATTGGTAGACCTAAAGTCTGTCAGTTATCACGTTACCTTTTCATGATTTCTGTCCAAAAGTGAGTTATGAGCTGGGACCTCAACATCTTCATCAGAAATAATGATACCTGGAGGACCATGAAAACTGTTAAAGATGTGGTCAAGGAGTATATGAGACAACTCAACTGGGGAAGTTGTTTCTTTAGCGGGATCAAGTGGCCTAATTTGAAAAATAGTCTATGAAAGGAGAAGAGTTGTATATCACTGTGAGTTTGGTAGTTTCACAATGAAGTCTAGAAAAATAGCCAACCAAAGATGTTGTGAAGTAGCTAGCAGTTATAATAAACCTGCAGGCCTAGGCTTTGGCTTGAGCACAATAGCACATTGTTCTTTAACAAAGTTATTCCACTATAGCCATCAAAAATGACAACTGATTATTTTGTGGGATTTTCAATGTCTGTGATGCGCAGTACTGGTGAGTTATTATACCACTGTAGAACTTGATAATAATGTAGTTTCTTGCAAGGGAGGTACAAGGCTTCACTCTAATATAGGAGAGTCCCTGTTAGTTGTGTCAGACCCCGTTTGGTGGGGGTGCACAGAGCAAGAAGGAGCTACTGGGCCTCAACCATGGGGGTTGAGATTGTTTGATGGGTCCATCCTACTATAGCTCTGCAAACTGAGCAAAGTCCAATCCCTTCAGCACCTGACTTTCAGATGGTAGCGATGGTGAGTAGTCACAGGTTTCTCAGGAAGGTAGTTTAAACACACAGGGGCAGATCTACAAGAAAGTGCCGCAGCGTGGCGCTGCAAGCCCTTTGGCTGCGCCACGCTGCGGCACTTTCAGAGCACAGGAATGCGACATATTTACAAGAATATGTCGCATTCCTGTGCTCTCCCTGCGCTGGCGCACAAACAGCTGCCAAGCGCCGGCGCAGGCACCCTTGCACCATGGTGCAAGGATGCCTGCGCCATGGGGAGATTGTTTCTGTGCAGGAAGGGGCACCTTTCTGCACAAAAACAATCAGTACAGGCTTTTCCTCTTTCAATGCGTGCTGCAGAATGCAGCACGCATTGAAAGAGGAAACGAGGAGAAATGAAAACATTTCTCCTCGGTGCGTCTCGCTACGCCACCTCTAGGGTGGCGTAGCTTTAAACGCATCTCCAGAGTTACGATTTCTCGTAATTCTGGAGATGTGTCTTGTTCCATGGGTGTTGCGTGGGAACACCCACAGCAACACCCATGGAACGCCCCTTCACCGCAAAGTGCTGCGTGTGAAGGGACGGTATTTACAAGGAGAGGAAAAGTCACGCATGGTGGCTTTTCCTCTCCTTGTAAATATCGAGGAGCCCCCTGCGCCACCAGTACGTCACGAAAAGTGACATACTGGTGGCGCAGGGGGCTTGTAAATCTGCCCCACAGTATGCTAAATGATTGCCGAACCTGGAACTTTACGTTCAAGAAGAAAAGTCTATTAATGCACATTAAAACGAAGCATAGCAAAATGTGCACATTGTAAGTTAAAGTCTTTGTGCTAGAGTAGTTCAGCACATCTTCTTGATATTGACTATGGTCATCCCCTTAAGGTGCAGGCAGGCCTGGTTCCAGCATGATTAGGCTCAGGTGCAGATTATTCCATACTCTTATATTAGCTCACAGTCTTTTTAACTCAGTTCTCTGCTTCTCTTCCAGGGGATCCTCATCAATAGTCATGTGCACTGAATAGTCCCGCCCACGTGTGGGGACCCCAGAGCACTTCTTAAATGTAATATACATATATTACCTTCTGGCAGTCGCCAGTAGGTAGTTATAGTTAGGACCAAAGTTTCCATAGGAAAAGCGTTTTTTGTTTTGCCACTAACTTTGGTGCCACTTGATGAAATTTCATGAAATATTCACAAAACTTCCCCTTTTTGGATCAACTGCTGTGTTGAAAGTTTCGGGGTAATCTGTCAAGCGGGGACCGAGAAAAAAGGGGGGTCCCAAAACACATTTGTCCCATGTTATGTCCATGGGGATTTTGCATTTTTTGAACACGACTACAGCCCAAACCACTGAACGGAATTACACCAAATTTGGCAGAAAGCTAGATGTTGGTCCAGAATGCGTGCTTTTTGTAATTTGGTGTAAATCCGTTCAGTAGTTTCAGAGATATTTAAGTTTAAAAATATAGATATCTGGGAGCCCAACAGCCTCCTGAAACTGTAGAAGTGCTGGCAGCCATCTTGGGACTCACTTGAACCGAGTCCCACACAAAGAAAAGGGGTCAGGGTAGAAACGCCCTGAACCCCATGGCCTCTGGAGGGGTCTCACTGGGACACTGCAGGGCCAAAAAAAGCATTTTTTTTTAAATAAATCAGCGGGGTCCGTGGATCCAGCCAAACGTTTTTATAAAAAGCAAAGTGGGGGCTCCTGCGCTTTGTTTCTAATTGGCCCCTGGGTGGGCCAGATCCTGGGGGCATTGTAAAAAAAAAGGGTGTGGCGCATGGCCCCCCTTATTGGGGCCCATTGATGCCTCAGGGATCACCATCTCCCTGGGGCTTTAATGAAAATAAGCACAGGGGTCGCACAGACCCACCCCTGCAAACCCTTAGGCCGCCACCTCCTCAGGGCTTCATTGTAAAATAAAGCGGGGGGCCCACACGGACCCCCCGCAGCCCTGTGGCTGCCACCTCCCTGGGAGTTTTAATCCTAATAAGTGCGAGGGCCATGCGGATCCCCTGCAGTCCCGGGGGCCACCACCTCCCTGGGGCTTTATTGAAAATAAGTGAGGTGGGCCGTACAGACCACCCTGTACACTCGGGGGCTGCCACCCCCTCAGGGCTTCATTGTAAAATAAAGTGGGGGGCCCACAAATACAAACAAAGGAGGAGGGATGCGCGGCCCCCCTCCTGGAGCCCTAGATGGCCCTTGGGACCGCTACCCCCCAGGGCCGGCTCCAGCAATGTCCTGAGGTACCCACCACCGGGACATTGCAGTTTGCTATCCCGCCAAGGAATATATGACGTTAGAATGCATGCAATTACAACGCATGCTTTTACAACGCAGTCTTTACATCGCAACTACCATTACATTGCATGATTTTACAACGCATGCCATTACAACGCATTTTTTAAAACTTCCATTACAACGCAAACCATTACAACGCATAACATTACAATGCATAATACTTTTAGGGCAACTGTAGGGTAAGTGTTGGATAGTCTAGGGGTAAAAATTAATATTCTCACTCCAGTGAGTGCAACAGTAGGGTAAGTGTTGGATAGTGTAGCGGTAAAAATTACTATTCCCACTCCAGTGAGTGCAACAGTAGGGAAAGTGTTGGGTTGTGTAGGGGTAAAAATTACTATTCCTATGTACCCCAAAACCCATACCCTCCCTAATACTATTACTTACCTTATGTCACTGCCCATGTCATAAGTGATGTAATATGTGAGATCATAAGCAGTGCTTTGCGGGGGCGCATGTTATAGTTAGCTCAGCTAACTATAACGTCTGAATTTCATTTCTTTTGTACAAGTGGAACCTGAGCCTAACTATAAAGTCCCTGTAACCTTTGGTATATATCTTTCACTGGTCCCCACTAGTGTAGTAAAAATAATATCTAAATATCTAAACAACAGTACTGAGACAGTTCCAATATCAAATAATGAACATTCTTTCAACGGTTGCTTAAATTGTTTCTTTATTTGATCTTTTTGTCAGTGTCTTTGTACAGCTTATACAGCCAACACGGGTTTCGCACACACTGCACTTCTTCAAGGCTGTTACAACATGAAGAAATACTAATCAGTTTCTATTTCATTCAATAGGTGCACCATGTTTCCCAAAGTGCAAGGTTATTGCTCTTCCCCATCAATGACATGAACATTTCTCATACAGAATCATTTGCCAGTTCAATTTGCATACCCTACACTAGGGAACCCTATTGTAACTCAATCAGTTCTTTAGTGTTTGCAGCAGTGACTCGTGTGAACCTAGCTACCTAGTTACTTGTAACTCTCATATTTAAATTCTATTTAGAATTCAGTAATCAGTTACCATATACAAAAGGCTTTCTTCACAAGTACTATATCCAAGGAAAATATGTTTTCTGGACTTGAAATGTCATAATCTTTCCAATGGCTCTCTGTAATAAATAATTTTTAAAAAACTATTATATTCCCAAATTAATATACACCCAAATGACTCATTAATATTACCACATAGAGATGGCATGCACTTACATGTGATAGAGACATCTAGCTGCAGATTTCTTAATTTTTTAATTCTCTCCAGGTGCCAGACAGGATCCAGAATTTTTTCAGCAGCAGCACCTCTGCTCGTCGGTAGATGGCATTGCACAACTCTGTATCGACATCGTCCACACCAGTGACATCACCAACGTCCACATAAAACGTCCTCCGACACGCTGACATCAGTTTCTTCTTTTCCGCGCATCCTTGCGGATCCAGAGAAGTGGTTACCTCTGGCCTTTTTGGCCAACTTCTATGGTTTTTCATCAAGGGGAACAGTGTGCCTTTTCCATGCCCTCAGGTTTTAAGGCTTGTGGATCCTGTGGTCGGCAGATATACACCACGGACCCCCACTCCATCTGTATGTGGTGCCTGGGTGAGCATCATTATTCGGCATCGTGTGACTCCTGTCAACTGCTTTGGCCTAAGGCACTTAAGGAGCGGCAGATGAAGCTGTTGTCAGCTAGAGGTGGGCGAAGAATTTCGCTCTGCTCCGTTTGTGAAGTTTTGTTCCAAAAACCTCTGCGAAATGACACAGAGCAGAATTTTTTCTCTTGATCGGCTTGCCATCGGTAAGTTGGCAAGCGCTCATGAGAAAAAATCACGCTCTAGACCTCCTCCCGGCGAGATTTTTCATCAAGGGCGGTCGCGGCAGGTCGCGACTCGCGACCACTCATGTTGAGAAATCTGCCATTCGCGTTTTGGAAGCTGCTGATCAGCCGGCAAAAAGAAGCAGCGTCATCTGGTGCGATGCATAGTGCAGTTCGCTCTGATTTTAAAGCGCAGGACAAACTCCCTGCGCTAGAAATCAGTGCAAGCAGTGCGACAGAGTTTTTCTGGCACTTTGTAGAGTTCCACGGAGTAAAACTCTGCGAACTCTGCCCAGGCTTATTGGCGGCACGGGTGACGCAGCCCTCCAAGATATCCCGTCGGCCTCGGTCTACCTCATACTCCAGGGACCGCCAGTGAAGTTGCTCCAAGGGCCGTTCCCATGGATGCCGTTGATCCAAGCCACATCGATCCCATACTTTGCCTGCGGAGTCGGGAAAAGAGTCTACCTTGCGCCTCTCAACATATCCTGGAGCTGGGGCAACTCTAACCCAGATCCCTTCAAAAGGTTTTTGGGTCTACACCTTCCGCTGGAGCGCCTTCACGCCCTAAGGAGGGGCAAGAGGCAGAGACTGTTACAACACCTGCAGGATCACCCTCTGCTCAGTCAGGCCAGTGGATGCCAATTCTCTATCGATGCCGGTAAACAGCCCTTCGGGGTTATCGCCTTCGGCGCATGGCTCTGAACACTCGGCATCATTAGCGGTGCCGATGGTGCACTGCTCTCCGAGGCTTCCACTTTCGGCGCAGGCAACCGTTCATCCGATGACGCCGCCGCGCAACGCCTCACCACTTTCCCTCTCCAACGCAGATGAACGCGCCGCTCAGCACTGTATGACGTTGGACGCCGATGATGGCACCACTCGATGCCGTGTGGCATCGGACACAGCGCGTATAGAGCTGGATGGCTCAGGCATTGATTCTGGGCTCCTTCTGAACCCTCCTCCTACTATTCCTTCTCGGCCAGGTGAATATGGAGGTGAAGGAGAGGATATGTTTGTCTCCCATTCAGACCCACCCCCTTTGGACACCAGTTGGGTTTTTGACTTGGGCAATGCAAGTGGCTTGGAATCTTCCTTAACGTAGAATTATCCCCAGGCGTGAGACTGGACCCGGAAAACTTTCTTTGCCCCAGCATCTCTGTGCGCCGGGGGGCGGTGCCACGTGACTCTGCCCTGACGTTGTCCGCGGGCGTGATGTCAGCGAGGTAACATAAGCCCCACCCCGGTGTGCTGACATCAGTTTCCTTCTTTTCCGTGTGCAACGCGGATCTGGAATCGTGTCCCTGGCCTGTTTTCAGGCCTTCTTTTACGCTTTTGCGTTGTGGAACAGTGTGCGAATGCCTTCGGGCTTCAAGTCGTGTACTTCTTGTGCGCGTCAGATGTCGGCGACGGACCCTCACCCTATTTGCATGTGGTGTCTGGGCGAGCACCATGACTCTACCGACTGCGACGCTTGCCAGCATCTGAAGCCGAAGCTCCTTTCAGCCCGCTTGTCCAGATCGGTGTCGTCACCGCGCCCGTCCCCCGCGGAAGGGCCCAAGAACTGCCGCTTCCGCCTCCGACATCGTCCTTCACCGAGGCCCCAGGGGCGTCGCTCGCCCGCCGGTAAGTCTTATAGCTTGTACCCGAGGCCTGGTCCCCGTTCTGCGGAGGGCGCAGGTTCTCCTCGGGACATGTGGCCTCGTTCTTCGCCACCCTACCCGCAGTTTCCTGGCGTTGGGGCGACGAGGGCCCAAATGGAGGCCTATGCTGTGGCTCTGCAGGCTTCCTTGGCCCCTCCTCCTCCTCTTCCTGAGACATCCGCGGATCCCTTGCCTCGTGCGGGGCTTTCCGCAGAGTCGCCGGCGGCTCCAGCGCCGACTAGTTCGGCTACAGGTTTTGGGGGTGTGGTGTCGTTGGGGTGCAGCCCTACTGGGTTCCCCTCTTCGGCCCACGGCACCTCTGCCTCGCCGCAAACCCCCACGGGGGTCCCTGTGGTGTCGCAGGAGGTCGCCGGGACTCGCGGTTCGTCCCCCAGTCTCCCTCGGTCCTCTGGGCAGGCGGCGGCCTTGCCGGAGGCCGAGCCGACGCTGTTCAGGTGCCGACGGCTGTCGGCCCTGGCGGCGCTGCGGGTGCTGGCTAGGGGCCGGGCGCTTCCCCGGGTCCCTCTCGGCCCTCCGTGCAGGCGGCTGCCTCGTCGGAGGTCGGGTCTGCGCCGTTCTTTAGCCGCCCGACTCCGTCCCCGCCCCATTCTCCTGGGGTGCAAGTGATGATGGGGGTCGACTCGGCCCCGGCCGACATCGTACCGGCGCCTGTGGCCGACTCCACGGCGCCGTGCCGGCGTCGGGTCATCGGCTCAGCTCCAGAGGTCCCCTCCTCTCCGGAGGTTTGTCACCTTTTGGTCTCCTCTTCCCCGGAGATGGGCCGTCGCGTCGTTGCTTTTTCCCCGGCGTCTTCCAGGGAGGGCTCTTCGCCGTCCCCGCGATCTCGGACTTCCCCGGAGGCGCCTCAGGCCCCCCACTCGTCCGTGGATCCTCCGCCATTCCGGGGCTGGCCATTTTTTCCTCCAGCTGGACTCGGGGATGGCCGGCTTAGTTTACAGCCATCGCCCACGGAGGAATTGCTCTCTCCCCCACGACGCCCTACGGAGGCGAGTGCAGCTTTTGTCCGGGCCATTTCCACGGCCGCTGGCATTTTGCGCATGGGCGACCCCGGCACCCCATTCCCTACGGACCATTTGTTAGAGGTTCTCCATTAGGGCTCTGGTGGGCGGGAGCTGCTTCTTCCGTTCGAAGCTTTGCTCCATACTTCTCTTCTGGGGGCCTGGGGGCGTCCTGCCACGGGGGATCCCGTACCTCAGCCGCTACTACATCACCATCGCCCGGCTCCGCACGACCCAGTCTGCCTTTCTTTCCACCCTTCTACACAGGGCCCTCTTCTGCAGACTGCTTTTCCTTCCCTGCCCTTGGTGTTGTTTCCTCCGTCACGGGAGGCCCGGTGCTTGGATTCGTGGGGGCATAACATTTTCGCTTCCTCTAGTGCTGCTTTGCGAGCGCTCAACACACTTTGTGTGTTGGCCTGGGCTACTTCCAGTCTGTGGGATTCCGTGGAGTCCCTTCTGTTTGGTGCCTCCCCCGAGGGTGTCCACGCTGATCTGCGACCCCCTGTGTTGGATGGCCGAGAGTTGGCCGGGTTTTTTCTTCGTTCGGCCGTAGATGTTTCTGATGCTCTCGGCCGCGCCATGGCAAGTTCAGTGGCTCTCCGACGCCATGCTTGGTTGAGGGATAGCGTTTTTCCAGAAAATATTAGGGAGCGTCTGGTTGACCTGACCAGTGATGGGGTTCTTTTATTTAATACCCATGCAGACTCCGCCATTCAGCGGCTTCTTGCGGGGCTCCGACCTCCTCCCCCTCCGTAAACTTGGCTGGTCGGTCCCCTGGTGCTTTATGGGAGGCGTTCTCCCACATTTTTTCTGGGGTCTAGTGCTCGATTGACCCGTTGTGTGTTCCGTGTGGTTTGGCGTGCCTTCGGGGTCCTTCGGTTGGCCCCTCTGTACTGTTGGCTGCTGGTACAGCCCCCTTTTGGCGTTTGTGATTTTTTGGCGGTTGGTAAACCCGTATAGGTCCTCAGGTTGGGCCTTCTGTGCCTTTTTTGGCTGATTGGCAAGCTGTCTGTGGTTTTACCCGCAGGTCCTTTATGTTCTTGTCCTCTGCTGCGGAATTTTTTCCTAAGAGGTGTTCCCATGTTTTCCTTGGGACGTGTCATGCCCTAAGTGGGGTACTTGTAGCTATTACATAGCTCTGTCCTACGCTGGGGAGGTGTGGATGCCCTTTTTCGGGTTCCTTGCCTTTCCTGGCATCACTGTATACCGCTGGTGCGGTCCCTTTTGCCTTTGTCTTGGTGCAGCTTACGCGGCTCCAACGTCTGTCATTCTCAGTGTTCGCTTCATCGCTAGACCAGCCTGGCATGCCGTCTACGGCATCGTGCTGTGGCGTTTCCGCCGTCCTGTCCGGCGTTTCGGCCTGGTCCTCTGTCTGGTGTTCCAGGGGGGGCTACGTTTCTTCTGGCTTTCCTGTGCTCTGGTTGCCGGCTGGTCCGTCCTCCGTGTCTCTCCTCTTTCTCTTCTGCCTGGTCCCACTTCTTTCGTGGGCCGGTGTGTGTCTCTGACACGCCCCCCCTTTGGGGATTGTTCTGGATTTCCCTGGCCGCTGTCCTCGGCTTGCGCCTGGCTTGTTCTGGGTGCATTGCTCCATGGTGTTGCCGGCTGCGCATGCCTGCTAGTTATGGTCCACCGCCATGGCCCTTGGTGTGTTCCCTTGTGCCCCTGCCTCTTGTTCTGCTGGGTTTTTGCGCACCTGTGCCTTTCTTCTTCTTCTTCGCCTGCGCTTTTTGGCTGTGGAGCCGCTCCTGCCTTGTCCGCTGCCTTGAGGCTGATGCCTGTTCAGCTGCCCCCTATCGCTGTGTCTGTGTTTTCCTACGGCAGGCTCTGCCTCCGGTTCTACCTCTTCTCCCTTGAGTCTGGGGTGGTTCTTTTCTTCCTTGGTGCTCCTCTGGCGCTGTCTGCCCCTACGGGGTTTTCTGGCGGTTGTACCTTGGATGGGCTTGGGTTTTCCTGGCCTTCCCTTCGCCTCGCTCTTGCTTCCTTCTGCTTGGTGAGGGCTGGGCCGCCCTTCTTGTCCCTGTGACACATACCCTGTGGGCCCCTGTGTTTCTTCCTACAGGGGAGGTTCTCTCGCAGGCCCTCCTCCCCTCTGGGTATGGCTAGGGTATCTATTCTACGTTAAGGAATCTGCGGCTAGTAGTCTCTATCAGATGTACGAGTTACTTACCTTCGGTAACGATGTATCTGGTAGAGACGATTCTAGCCGCAGATTCCTTCACGACCCGCCCTTCCTCCCCGTTCTGCGAGGACCTTCTGTTTGGTTTTCTGTACTCGCCTCCCTCCGGGTGGCTTGTCTTCTGTGGGGGTATGCTTCACCTCCCCCAGGACAGGATGCTTCGTTCTGCTTGATTGTTCCACCCCTTCCTTTCTGATCTGAGGTCGGTTGGTTCATGTGTATTTCTGCCTCCCTCCACTTTGGTTTTTTCTCCAAGTGTAGGGGCCTCCTTGACCCTTCTCCCTTTTACTGGCTTGGGGTTTCTGATTCCTTTGCAGTTCTCTGTGCTGTTTTTTTTTTTGCTTGTACCTCGGCCCTTTCGCTCCTTTCAGGGGTTACGGCCCTCCTTGATGGTGTCGTCTGGGGGTGAATTGCTGTTACTCCTCTGTTTCGGGTTTGTTGCCCCTTCACTGTGGTGGATTGTGATTGCAGATTCTCTCGCTCTCTCTCTCTCTTCTGCTATAGCGTTTTTCACATGTGTTCTGCCTCCAGGGGGGATGTCGCCTTAGCTTGCAAGGTTGCTCCTCGGGGCGCTGCTCTGCTCTTTCCCTGCTATGGCTTTCGCTGCTGTGACTTTTTGGTACCTTAGTGCTTGGCACTTTTCCAATTGGTGCTGTTCCTCACCTTTCGTTTCTCTCTTCTCTTTTTCCCTGATTTTTCGCACACTGTTCCCATACTCTCCACAGTTTTGTTTGTGATGACTCCGCGTTGTGGCGCGGAAAAGTTCTCCGAAGAAAACTGATGTCAGCGCGCCGGGGTGGGGCTTATGTGACCTCGCAGACGTCACGCCCACGGACAACGTCAGGGCGGAGTCGCGTGGCACCGCCCCCCGGCGCGCAGAGATGCTGGGGCAAAGAAAGTTTTCCGGGTCCAGTCTCACGCCTGGGGATAAATTCTACGTTAAGGAATCTGCGGCTAGAATCGTCTCTACCAGATACATCGTTACCGAAGGTAAGTAACTCGTACGACACGCAAAATGCAATGTACAACAGTGTCACATACACTGTTAGCGATTCCTAAAGGGGTCGCAAATTGCCTGCCTCATTAATATTCATGAGACAGGTGCTATTTGCAACCCCATTAAGAATGGCTAGCACTCCCAGGGAAGGAAAACGGGATGCATTTAAAAAAGCAAAATTAAACGTTTCTGTTTCATTTTTTAAGAGTAGGCAGTGATCCCTGGGACCACTGCCTGCTCTTCAAAAATATGTGCACACATACTCACAGAGGGGAAGGGGTTCCATGGGGATCCCTTCCCGTTTGCGAGTGGCTTCCCACCTACTTGAAATAGGTGGTAAACTGCGAGTGTTTTGCGACCGCAAATACGGTCCCAAAACAATCATCCGTTGCAGTTAGACTCGCTATTAGGAAAGGACGCCCCTCCCTACTAGCGAGAGTCGCAAAAGCTATTTTGCAAGTCACCGACTCGCAAAATAGCGTTTGTACATGCCTGGACCCTTTTTTGCAGTCGCAAATGGGACGAATTCCCGTTTGCGACCGCAGAAAATGGTCGTACATCTGCCCCTTAGTTCTGTTCTTTATTTCCGTCTGCCTCTTACTTTTCCCATTGCTAGTTTGTATGAGGGGAAGTTGGTCTTTAATTTTTTACAAAATATGACCAATTTTTAATAGTACCTTTGCTGTTATTTCACCTATTGGTCACACCCGAGTGTGGTGTTCCTGTTTCTACTGGTATTATTGTTTTAACACTGCCAAGGACAGGTTTTTTTTCTTTTGTGAACCCTACCTGGGTTTAGTGCCTATCTTGTTCTATGAAGATGGGCTCCATGCTCAAGAGATTCATTCTAAATGGTAAGAGGAATTACCTATGTACCTGCTCCTAATGGTGCATTTTTCAGTATACTTATAAGCATTACTTATATTTCCTTTGGTATCCCTTGTAGGAACCACCTTCGTATTACCCTTAGGGGAATATATATGAATATATCATGTTGCATATGATTCCTCTGATGATGAATCTCTTCCCCTTTTGTATCCTGTATTGGGGATATCCTTTGGGCGTTTTATGTGGCCTTTAGGTGTTGGATCCCCCTCTGGGTTAGTAGAGAGCATGGCTCCTCTCTGCAGTCTAAGTGATGGCATGCTGATAGTTCAGCAAGTGTTTTCATTGTTAATTGTAACCTGTATTTATTTGGCGACTCTTTCGCTATGCATTGCAGGGTGTGTTTTTATGATCTATGGGTTTAGATAAACTTTTTGTGACTTTTCCCATAGGTGTTCTTTTCCAAGAAGAAAAAGATGAATTTTTCTGAGGGGCTCACCACACCAGTCCTGACACTGGTATCAGTGTTCTGGTGATGACTCTTCCATGCTGGTACATTGCCTTTTTTTGCTACAACCACAGACCGTTCATATGTGCACTCCTCTTTTTGTTAGGGTTTTGCGTACATGTGGCCTCCTCTTTGCTATGTTGTTATTCTCTGAAAGTTCCGTATGTCACATATTGTTTCATCCATTTTGGGTGGACTCTATTGTTCATTACTACTAGTAATCAAAATGTTATCGTCCATCTTCTTGGACTTGTTTGTTCTTTTGATTTGACTATTTCCTGCAGATTAATGTCCATGGAAATCTCTTTTATTATGCTCTTTAAGGTGTCTTGGTAGTCTAACCTTCAGGGGCTATTATTATGACTATGCATTGTTTTGTTATTGGAGTTCTTCTTTCTTCCTTTGTCAGAGATGTCTCCTTCTATTATGGGTTGCACTTCTTACTAGAAGATGCTCTTTACCCGTATACCTGGGTATACTAAGGGCTGTCAGATTACTGCCCTTCTACTTAATGTGGTTTAGGAGTTTTCTTCCTCTATAAGACATTTTCTCCTCTAATGACTCCTCTAATGACTCTTGTTTAGCTTGCATCTTCTCAGTTGTTTAGCTTTTTGTTGGTTGGTTTTGTCCCTGTGGGAATATACTCCACCTATTGCAGTCAAGTAGGTGATGTAGCTTGGTGGAGCGCATGCTTTGCATATATGAGGGCCGGGTTCAATCCCTGGCATCTCCTCTCATTAAATATTGTATTTTTCGTCTAATTTTCAGTTAGCTTATACTCTGTCTGATATGACTTGTTGTTAAACAGATTGCATATCTATTTCTGAGATTTCCAATATTGTTTTTTTTCTTTTCCATGTCCTCTTTAGGCCAAGTGATAACCTTATTTTTCTTGGTTTCATTTTCCTGTAATCTTCTTCAGGATTATAATTTTTGCAACCGCATTTGCGGCTCTTGGTTGGCTAGTGTTTTAATGCTTCACCATCCAGGTTTTTTGTTTGGGGATATTGTCGTCATCTCTTTCTCTTCCTGTTATTGAAATGTTTACATATACATGGCTGCATGTTTTTATATATATCTATATAGCAGTGCTATAGACATATGTGCATTTTTATATATGATTTTGTATCTTTTTTGACACATGTATATATATCATTGTCAATCTTGTGTACAATTGCAATTTGAGAGCGGGTTTGCGTATGTCTTGTGAAGATGCGCTCTCTCTCTCCCTCTTTTGTGGCAGTGCTACCTTAATTTGGTTATTGTGTATGCACTTGCTCTTCTTTTCTGCGTCTTGAAGTCCATATTTAGTGTGATCCTGCTGGTCTTCACTCTTCCTTTGAGTGTTTTTTCTGGGACAAGTGTTCCATTTTAGTCAGTACTTGTTCTTGGGCTGTCCTTCTGAATTTCTGGTGCAGACATTAATTTATGCTTGCTCCGGGTCTAATGTGTTGTGCGTTTCCTTTCTCTCTATTACAGAATAGGTTTCCCTTGAATACAGTTTTGCTGGCGAAAGGAGCTATAGGTCAGTCAGTGACTTTAGCTTTTGCCTCTGAGTTCCAGCTATCCATAGGTCATCACACTTGGGGTTATATAATGTTTATTATAGTTTTCACTGTGGTCCTTTGTTGGAAAGTGTGTTGTGGGGAGTGGCAAGTATGCATCGGCTACTGGCAATAAGGCCACTAACACAGTCTTGGGCTCAGAATAGGTCTTAGAAAATTATTCCCATGCTTTAACCATTGGTAGGTTGGCTGCATGCAGACAGGCTTAACTTCAAAGACAGGTATGTAAAGCATTTAAAAACACCAATTGAGTACATAATTAAGACACAACACATAATAAACATCCAACACCAATTTTAATATAGGAAATATTTTCATCTTTAAAATGACACCAAAACGAAAAAAAATCCAATGTAGAGAACCGGAGATATTCATTTTGTAAAGATTTTACACATTATAGCACATAGAAACCTATAGCGCCTATTGGGACATCTGGTCGCACTAGACCAGGACAAACTCAAAGTTTCAGGCCGACCGTGATGGAGCCCTGTGCGGCTACCCCTCACGGTAGGTCTCCGTCAAAGTCTTTACCCTCTGACTTGGAAACTTTCCTGGAGCTTTTCTTCCCAGAGTCCCTCGAAGTTCTCAGGTAGTCGGTATTCGGTGAGGATTCGCCGGCTTGCCTAGCGACAAGCTCCTGGTCAAACCTATCAAAGTCAGACCTCCAGAGCTTTCCAGCGGGACGAACCAGATCTCCAGGCCGGCTCGCGGTTGAAGGTGGGCGGCTTGACTCTCGCGGTTGGTCCCGGTCACCTTTTCCATGTTCGGATTTAGAAACTTTTATGGAGCTTATTCACCCAGGGTCCCTTAATGGTCTTCTCCAGGCCAGATTTGGTGAGGGTTCGCTGCCTAGCGTTTCCACCAACTCCCGGTCAAACTCTGGAAGTCGGACCTCCGGAGCTTTTCACCGGGATGATCCTGAAGGGCAGGCCGGCTCCCAGTTGAGGTTCCCCGGCTTGGCTGGACAGGTTGAGTCGGTCCACTTATGCAGCATTTTTCCAAAGTTTTTCCAAACTACTTCAAACTACAGGAACTTCTTCCTGAAGTTCCTTTGAGGGTCCCGAAGTGTCCAAATTGTACTCCAAGAGTCTGGAAGCTCCAAGATGGTCCTTAAATTTTGGGACTTCAATTCCCACAATCCGCTTGGACAAAACCCTTACAAACCCACTGGTAGTCTGGGGATTCTTGGTGTTAATGGTCCAGGTGAGCTCTGTTAACCTGTAGCTTGCAGGGAGTCCACTCTTTAGTCCTTTTGAAGCAGGTTTGATTCACAGGGCTGTAGTCCCAGATTGTGCAGCAGGCACAGTCAGTCAGAGTGCAGGGCCTGGTTGGTGCAAATCAAATTTCTAGCATGGACCCTTCTTCTTCTGTAGTTTCAAACAGCAGATCTGAGAGGCACTGCCTCTCACAGATACAGCTGGGGTCACAAATGAGGGCCAATGACCAATGAGGGGCAGGACAATACCCCAAAGCATGACCATTCCCTCCAAAGTGTGGCACAATGGTCTCCCAGAAAGCATAATTTCTCCAAAATTCAATATGGCTGAAGACCCAGGGGAGAGGCAAGAGCTGGCTATCCCAACCTCCATATTCTCCCGACCCTTGGCATCTGCACATTCCTTCCTTAAGCCTGCCATCTGGCTCGGTTCAAAGAGTAGGGGTGCAAATGAAACTGGTTTCTCCTGCCTGTCTCCTTCTTCTATTGAAGATTATTGTTTACGACCCCTCCCCCTGGCTCTGGCATTACTATGTAGCAGAACCCTCTCCTCCCAGAATGGCTCCTTCACCCCAGGGGCTACTTATCACCTCTTCAAAGCAGCCTGGCTAATACACTTAACTCTAACCAATCAGGGCAGAGCACTGGAAGGCTGAATTTTGGCTTACAGTCAAAAAACGTTTTAGAACTTCTTGTCTGTACATTTCAGGATAAATTCAACAATAGCATCTTGTTGGATTTATCAATACCATTCTAGTAAGTCCTTGAATCTATATTTTTTATGATTGTCCTGGCAAGAATTATTAGTTAATAACTTCTTGCCATGTTAACCTATGTGGCTGGGGATCTGCAATGGGGAACATTAACTGGACAATTTCTCCAACACCAGGGCTTATAAAACATCTTTTATAAGGACCCTGTCTATATCTACAGGATCCCTCACCCCTGGAACACCTAGGGGAGATTTTAGGGGTTCTTAATATGCAAAGATTTTGCTGATCCTCTTCACAGTGCTCCTAGCACAAAAGTCGATCTTGGGAAGCACTTTACTACAATGTGGGAAGTGAAATGGGCAATTTCATTAAACCCAAGTCATATAAAACCTATCCTTATAAATACCTGACCCCCCCCCACTACTAGCACAACTAGGGAAGACCCTGGGGGTACCTAATATGCCCAAACATTGTAGTTTATTAATTTTTAAGTGCCCCAAATACCAAAGTCGAGTTTGGGCACCACTTGCATTTTAAAAGCAGTCCTTCAACACAGGGCTGCTTTTAAACTGACCTCAGGCCTCAGAAGTGCACACATGCAGGTGCAGAAAAGACTGCTGGCCTTTAAACTGCCATGCCCTATTATATACTAGGGACTTAATGGTAGTTTCAACCTCCCTGCCCTATTATGTACTTATAGAGGATTATGGGCCTTATAGGGGAGATCATGCCAATCATAAGGGTGCCTTAACCATAGTGTACCCTAGTGTATGTAGGTGTTTTCACTGTATTCTAAGGGGCATATTTACAAGCCCCTTGCGCCACTTTTGCGCCACCGTTGCGTCACACATGTGACACAGCGGCGACGCAAACCATGCGCCGCGTTGCGCTATATTTACAACGTGACGCATCTAGGGAGATGCGTCACGTAGTAAACCCCTGCGCCACATGAAACCTTCGTCAGGTTTCATGTGGGCGTACCGGCGCGGGGGGGGCGTTCGGCGCAGGAACGCCTCAGCAGAGTGACATAGTGAAATCTACAAGATTTCACGCAGTCACTTTTCTCGACGCTGTGAGCGTCAAATCCTTACGCCTGCTTCAAGCAGGCGTAAGGATTGACGCACCATGTTAGGGATAGGAAGGTTGGAACAGTGCTGGAGTTGCGTCGCGCTTGCGACACAACTTCAGCACTGCGCCAACCTTCCGCCGGCAAATGCGTCATGCATCTGCCTATCCTTGCGCCACGATGCGCCGCATTGTAAATGCGGCGCATCGGACGTGGCGCAAGGGTAAACTTGCGTGACGCATTTTCCCTGGCGCATCCCTGCTGATATGCAGGGATGCGCCAGGGAACGTAAATATGCCCCTAAGTGTGTTTTCAGCATAGCACTGGCCCTTGGCCTGGTTAAGCAGAGCCCAGGGACAGTCAGAGTCAGTTACCACCAGTCAGCAAACAAAATGGGGGTGCCCAGGGCACAGGATGACTTTGCAACATCCTCTGACACAGTGCTGTTTCATTGCCATAGTCATGTTTTTTTCTGTGACTTCCAAGGCTTTTATCCCTAATGTTCCCTCTGGTTCTTGTCATAGTGCTTATGGGAGGATATTGTTCCTTCTTATGTAACTTCCAACACACGTCTGGTCTTCTATCTTAATTTAGACCGGCTAGTTCTCTTTGACAACTTTTGGTAGGATCAGTTTGCAGACCCTCCTCTGGGTGGGATATAGCTATGGCATTTAATTCAAAAGTTAAGGAATCTGTGGCTAGATGTCTCTGTCAGATGAACAAGTTACTTACCTTGGTTAACACATTATCTGGTAGAGACATAGTCTAGCCGCAGATTCCTTAACGCCCGCCCATCCTCCCCGCTCTGCGAACGGATTGTAGTATTACGATTACACACCAACAAGGGCCCTGGTTTCTTGCACCAGTGGTCGGTGTCCTTATTGTGGTTGCTTTACGGTGTGATATGTCTTTCCAAACAAGCCCTTTTTCTGGGTATTAGCATGTCTTTCTTTAACACTTTGTAACTATTACCATCAAAAATGTTTCTACCCTTTTTTGGCTCACTGTTGCCACAGGCAGTTTCTAGGATGGCTCTGCGTGTTGGTGTGGAATCTGGTCACAGAAGAAACTAATGTCAGCGCGTCAGAGCGCATTTTATATGTACTCCGGTGACATCACTGGCGTGGACGACATTGATACGGAGTCACGCAACACCATCTACCGATGCACCGAGATGCTGCTGCTGGAAAAGTTCCGTATGCAGTTCGACGACAGAAGAGAATGCAGAAGTTAAAGAATCTGTGGCTGGTCTATGTCTCTACCAGATAATGCGCTACCGAAGGTTAGTAACTTGTTCTTTAGTGTTAATTTGCATAGCAGATTTCTTCTTTCAGCTGGTTTCTTCTTGCACTTAAGTTATTCTTATGTAGATATTCAGCATCTTCCAGAATTATCCCTTCTTTGATAGTAATGATCTATTAAAGTACATAAATATGTCTAACCTAAGTACTTTTTTTAAAATTATTATTATTTTCTATTAAGCCAATAAATAACACAACTATACAAAATATAATATTTGAGATTAAAGCACATCAATAGTACAGGAAAAAGGCATCACGATTGTGTACAATCACTACTACCTAAAAATCATGTATCATATAATTCATAAGATCGGGCTAATATAACAAAAATGTCTACAAATTCAATAATAGCAAAGGAAAGTTTCATTTCTCTGTATGTGCTATATGATCTAACATGGCTCCCCAGATCTTTATGACAAGTCTACGTTTTTGGGACCCTTTAAGGGCATACAGGCTATGCTCTAGATTACACATGGCATATAGCCTTCCTCTCCACATTTCGAATGTCATTTAACCCGCCCCATTGAGAGATTTTGGCTGGGGTGTAATATAAATTGAAGATGGTCTTATAATGCTGTGCTTTAAGATTGGGGGATATCAAATCTTCTCGCCTAGTGCAATGGAGTCCTGTAGAATGTCACCTCCTTGAGATAATCGAGTATTCCATGTGTGATTTTGTACCTCCAAATCATCCTGCTGCGTTTCAATAAGGGCTTGATAAAGAATGCCAACCTTCCCGTGTCCTCTAACTGCCTCAATTAGATTATTTTTTTGGGCTAATTTTCCTTGATTTAATTTCCTCTGTAGATAGTCTCGAATCTGCAAATACTTTTAAAAAATCCATTTTTGGTAGAGTATTCCGCTGCCAAGCTCGAATAGGGCAGGATACCATCTCTATCAAAAAGGTCCCCCAGTGTAATTATACCCTTTCGTCTCCATCTGGCCATAGTAGTGTCCCAAAAGATAGATGGTAATAGTAGTGATGCTGAAGTAGGCGTGTAGTGGCAGATCCTACTAATCTGCAGACGTCTTCAAATCTGCTGGCATGCTTTACAGGCTGCTTGAACAACCTTGAATCGAGTTTTCGTATAGTAGCTAGGTTCTAGACGTTGAGAAAAACTTCTCTCAGCCTCAGGGCCCAACAGCATTTGAAAAATATGCAAGAGCCTCTGCTACCTCAGCATTTCCTTCACCTACAAGGAAAATTTGCATTTGTTGGAGAAGGCAGGCCCAGTAATAGAACGTAAAATAAGGTACAGCCCAACCCCCACGGCACCGGGGTAGATGCATGTACTTCATTGCCCGGCGTGGTTTACCCTGTGCCCATATAAAGCTACTACAGATAGACTGTAGTTTTTGAAGCTGATTTCTATTGAGCTCCAAGGGTACAGATCCAAAATAATAAAGCACCTTAGGTAGTACGTTCATTTTTAAGACATTACATCTTCCAGTTATTGAAAGGTGTAAGCATTCCATTCTGTCTAGCTCACTTTTAATTTTTTGCAACATGGGATCCCAGTTAGCAGATACCATTTTGTCCAAATGTTTTAATTCGAACACCGAGATACACTGCTTCCTCAGTGACCCTAGGATCATTAAAAGAAGCTTGTTTAGTACATATGATTTGAGTTTTAGCTATATTTAATTTATAGCCGGAATCCTACCCAAATTGAACTGCTAGCCATTCAAGCTCTAATAATGCTGAGGCTGGTTCAGGGAAGACGACGGCTATATCGTCAGCATAGGCTAGGACCTTAAACTGCTCCTGTACGTATTGCACCGGTTTAATATTTGTGCTATTTTCCAACTAGTTCAAAAATGGATTAATATATAGGGAAAACAATAAAGGGGAGCATGGACAGCCTTGTCTGGTCCCTCTAGATATCAATACTGGATCAGATTCTAGCCCAAGCGCACAGATTCAAGCCACAGGAGATTGATACATGGCTCTTATTGCACTAATAAAACCTGGTCCAAAACCTTGCCAGCGCATGGTTGCCCATAGAAATTCCCAAAAGACACAGTCAAACGCCTTTTCGGCATCAAGTAACACCATTCCAAATGGAGCTTGACGGACATTAGCCAGGTCCAGCAGGGTGACCACCCTGCTAATATGGTTGACCCTTCCTCTTCCTGGGATAAAACCATGCTGGCGGGCTAAGACTAAAGAAGAGATAACTCTCGTTAACCGTGTGGCCATGATCTTTGCGTAGATTTTACCATTGCAATTTAATAAAGAAATCAGTCTGTACGACCTGGGTACTATGGGAGACTTGTCCTTCTTTTTAAAGATGACTATATTAGCTAAGTCCCACAATGCTGGAGCTTGCTCTTTTTGTGCCTCCAGGAAAGTTGTGAGCATATGTGATTTTAGCTCTTGCAAAAAATTTTTGTACAATTCTAGAGGCAACTTATCGAGACCGGCAGCTTTACCGGCTGTCAGAGAGCTAACGGCCTCCACGAGCTCCTCTGGTGTAATAGGCTCCTCCAAATACTCACGATCTTCTGGGCTAAGAATCCTTCTATATAGATCCTTCAAATAAGACTCATGTCTCTTATTACCATTCTGGCCCTCGCTATAGAGGTCTTCATAGAATGCCCTAAATACTTTAAGAATCTCAGATGGTGTTTCAACCAACCTCCCAGCAGAGTCTTCGATATCGGCAATTGCACACTTGGCCTCCTTACACCAAATCTTTTTTGTCAGACATTTACCAGTTGCCTCCCCAAATTCATAACATTCCCTTTTAAAGAGGTAATATTTATTACCATTTTCTTTGGACCAATGCACATTGATTCTGGCCTTGCAACGGGCAACGTCAGTTTGCGCCTGGGTAGTATCTAGTTTCCCTTGAACAGGTTCTATAAGACTCTGCTCTACCTTCCAAAGATCCTCATATCGGCCCTGCATTAACTGCCTTTGCTGTCTCTGAATATATAAATCAAAGCTGAGCATTTCCCCCCGGAGCCCTTCCGCTAAAGCATCCCAGACTACTATATGAGAGGTAGAGTTCTGATTAATAGCCAAAAATTGATTCAGCCACTGACGAATGTGACTGACAAAGGACTCATTGAGCAATAGCTTCCTGTCAAATGAAAAAGACCCACATGGTTGTATCAGACCTCGTATTGCAAGATCCAATAACAAAGGATTATGATATGTGACTCTGGGGAAAACCTGTACATGTGCTTCTGCTACATGTGTCTTAGTTATAAAAAAATAGTCAAATCTAGCAAACTTTTGGTGTGAACATGAATAATGTGTGAAGCCAGGATGTGGATGTTTTAATTTGGCCCAAACATCAGTTAAGGAGTGATCATGTAAAAGCTGCTGCAAGGCCCTGAAGACCTTAGGTTTCCAACCAACATATGTATCCCTACCTGCACGCACAGCAGTATCTTCCAACTGAATATTAAAATCCCCACACAATACCAATGGAGTGGGCCAGGAAGCCAACTCTAAGTTGAGAAAGTCTAGTATCTGTGCTTCGTCCACATTGGATCCATAAACGGAGCATATTACAAATTTGCTATTACCAGCCACACATTCCAATATCAACCATATTTGTCAACAAGCACTCTACCAGTGGAATGTATGTTTGGTTATGCAAGAATGGCCACACCGCTGATAGTAGTACCTTGATTTGTACAGGCTAGCAGAGTATATCCTAGCTCGGATATAACCCTAAGCTTCCCCCAGGGTATGTTTATCTCTTGAAGGCAAACCACATCCGGTTGCATTCCTCTTATTTCCTGAGCAACTCTTTGCCGTTTAGCCCTATTGTTAAGACCACAAACATTGAACGAACATATAAAAAATCTATCCGACATCAACCCATATCAAATTTCTCAAGCTGAGAGCCCTCCAAAATCAAATTCAACACAATGACTACATAAACACAATCCATAGTTTCTACTCGAGCCTCTTCATCTATTGGCTTATTTTTCATTTTACCCCCTCATAACTCCAACCTCCCAGCCCCCCCCAAACAAAACCTCCCAAGCCCACCCCGGAGCCTCCCCCACAAATGGGAGCCCCCCCTTCCACCCCAAACATAAAGGCAAAAAGACCCTTCGGCCTAATGTGATGGAGAGCCTCTCGACTCCTGCCGATCGACCACCCCCCACCTGATTTATCCAGCCCTATTGTTTAGTAAAGAAAGAAAAAAGAGAAGAAAAAATAAGAGCCAAAAGGAAGAGTTTCCCACTAAACAAATACAACCCCTAACATCTCATATAGTCCCCCCTATTCTACCCAACATTGATCAAGTTACTTTAGACTTTAATTGCCTGTAAGAATTGTTTGGCCTTTGCCTCAGAGGTAAAAAACTGAGTTTGATCTTTATGTATGACTTTGAGTTTGGCAGGATTGAGAAGGAAAGCTTGAGCCCCCTTGATCTGAAACAGAGTTATCAACTGTCACAGCTGCCAACGTTTTTCAACTGTCGTATGACAGTAGTCCGGCCGGACAAAAAACGAATTCCCTTTCCCCCTTCTTTTCCTGTCTGGACATGCCAGATCATATAAAGCCTGCCAAGACAAAAAATTATTTAAACAAATCAGAATTGCTCTAGGTCTAAGAGCTGAGTGGCCTGACCCTGAACGGATGTTTTGCCTGAAAGGGAAGCGGTGGGCTCGCTGAACCTCCGAGTCCCAGGCCCATTGAGTAAGCTCGGGGAATGCTTCTGAGAAGAGTTCAACAATAAATTTCCGGGGATCGGACCCTCCCACACCCTCAGGTAGACCAAGGACTCTGAGGTTATTACAGCGAAGATGATTCTCCATGTCCTTGAGTTTCCATGCCATGTCATTCTTCTGAAGCTCCAAAGTATCAGTAGCAGCTTTTTGTATTATGATCTCATCCTCTAGCGTGGAAATTCTTTCCTCGGCTTCAGTGATCCTTTCTGCAAATTCCGAGCATGATTTAGCTACTCGACGTATCGAATTTTGCAACTTGCGGCAAGTGACCTGCGTTTTTTTTGCTTTCTATTGAGTTTCATCTCTGTGTGCCATTATGGTTTGGTATATAACAGAAAGAGAGATATCCTCCAGGTTCTCCAGTGTCTTGAGAGCAATCTGCCTCGTTGTTTCCCCTGGGTCAGCCCCCAAATTGGAGGAAAAAGAATAATCCCATGAGAGCGCCGCAGCCGATTCCTTTTGATCCCCGGGGTCAGATGTCAATTTCTTCTTGCGTACAGTACCAGTACCGGATGCAGTGTTTAAGTTGCCCAACTCCTCTTCCTCCAGTTGTGTACTACTAGCCTCGCTCCATTGATAGTTTGGTGACTCTCCCCCTGAGCGCAATTCTGGCAACTGAAATGTGTCGTCTCCCAATGAATTAGATGGGTCTGATAAGGAAAAAAAGTGTTCACCGATATCGATCTCTGCCTGGTCTGCGGAGCTAACATCTCTCTCCCCCACAATCTGAGGTTTACACCCATCCATCTTATTCATTTCACATTCTTTTGTGGCAGCTGTTAATACCTGGTAGCTTTCTCCGGGAGATATCTGATCCTTCTGCCCCACAATTTGCTCCCCAGGCGGATCTGTCCCCCTAATGATGATACAGATAATGGTATTACAGTGTCCAAATTAGTTCCCCCATGCCCCCTCCTGAACAGCAGCAAAGCCAGAGACAGGGTTTATACTGGAGCCCCCATTTTTATCAGAGCTCAACTCCTTATTTTGTCCAGTCGAGGCAGCCTCTCCCTGTAACCGCTCCTCATGCTTAGTATCAGCAGTCTTTCCTTTTCTAGCGGGGAGGAAGATCGCAGGAGTAGTTTTCTCAGGTAACCCCGCAGCCCGCATCTTTTCAGAAGCCGAGGCACCTTCCCCAACAGCCGTTACTCCAGTTCGCTGCTTTTCCACCAGGGCTCTCCCTGACCCGGAAGAATCTCCTGCAGCGCGCGCCTTAGCCCCTCTGGAGTTCTTTGGCGGCATTACAATTGAGCAAGAAGCTGAGAAGCGCCCAGCTCTGACAGAGAGTGAGTGGACACCGCGGGGGAGACACAGTGCCAGTCGAGTAAGTGGGACCACACACCGCCAAAATAGGTAGATATCCCAGAGCATATCCCTCTTAGTACGGGGAGAAAAAAAGGGGGGGGGTTGCTTCCTCTTCTTCCTTTTACCAAAATGAAGGTTCTTAAATTTATGGCGAAAAATAGCACTCCATTGCGCTCCGTAAAACTAACAGGAGGGGGGGGTCGATCAGACACGAGTGCTCACTCGGCCAACAGTGCGGCCGCCAACTTGTCCCCGCTAACCTAAGTACTTCTGTTGAAGAAATCCGCTATGCAAATTAACACTAAAGTAACTGCACGGCATCTCTTTGTGGCAATATTAATGAGTCATCTGGGATTATATTAATTTGGGAATATAATAGTTTTTTTTAAATTATTTATTACAGAGAGCCATTGGAAAGATTATTACATTTCAAGTCCAGAAACCATATTTCCCTTCAGTATAGTGCATGAGAAGGAAGCCTTTTGTATAAGGTAACTGATTATTGAATTCTAACTAGAATTTAATTATGAGAGTTACAAGTAACTAGGTAGCTAGGTTCACATGGGTCCCTGATGCAAACACTAAATAACTGATTGAGTTACAATAGCGTTCTCTAGGGTAGGGTTTACAAATTGAACTGGATTATGATTCTGTATGAGAAATGTTTATGACATTGATGGTGAAGTACAATGACATTTCACTTTGGGAAACAGCCTTATGATATTATTAGAATGCCTTGTACAAGGTTTGTTCTGTTAATAATAATAATTTCTCGAAATAATGCTACGGAGGTTGCTGAAACGTGTCATTCTTTACATCAATAAATAACTTTCATTTGGACTACGGTGTGCGACTATTTTCTGGTGTTTGAAGGATTGAAGCTGATATTTTTGACAGACAAGCAAGCCGTTGCAGGCACACACATAATAAGACGGGAAGCGGCTGGCTTGCTGGCGCTACACAACATATATATATATATATATATATATATATATATATATATATATATATATATATATATATATTATCTACTGGCGACCGCCAGTAGATAGTTATAGTTAGGACCTATTTTCCATAGGAAATCCGCAACATTCTATTTGCAATAACGTTGGCGCCGGTTGACGAATCTTCGCGAAAGTTTCCAACTTGTTGGGGCGCTCCGGTCCGCTCCTATCCTGAAAGTCTCGGGGTGATTCGTCAAGTGGGGGCCGAGAAAAAAGGGGGGGTCCCAAAACGTGTTTTCCCCATTCATTTTTCCATAGGGACCTTTCATCGCAGCTACAGCCCGAACTGCTGAACGGAATTACACCAAATTTGGCAAAGAGGTAGCCCTTGGTTCAGTGTCGTGCCTTTTGCTTAAATGGTGTAAATCCGTTCAGTAGTTTCTGAGATATTTGAAAAAGAAAACACATATATATCTGGGCGGAGCCTAACCACACATGTCATCGTGAGATCTGATTGGCTGTCAGCACTTCATCCTGGAATTGCTGGCAGCCATCTTGGGACCAATATAAATGATAGTACGCCATTGAAATGCATTGTAGTGAATCGAATATTTTGAGGGTTACCAAAAGGAGAACTATAAAGGGTGATAACAGACTTTAGTTACATTAGAATTCATTTGTTGATGGTACCATACTAATTTCAGGAATTGTGGTGTGTTCTAAGGTGATTTTACCCTGTGAAAAACCTTCTGCTGGGATATCATGAATCATGTTTGAGAGAAAACTATTTTCACATGCTTGTCCCATACAGTTTTGGAAGGTGCTCCAGAAGCTAAAATGAGAGCATATTTTCTGTAAATTCACATTATCTTTCTCAGTCATGTGAGAATGAAGTCTGACACTCGCAGTAAAACATGTACATCCAACAAGGGCAGAGACTGTCAGTTGATTCCTTTGTGTTCTACTGCAGCTTCCCAGAGTGTTCTAAAGAACAACTAGAGTGCTAACAGCCTTACTTATGACAAAATTATGGCACACCTGAAGCCATCTTGATTGAAATAAACTGGTAACACTTAAAACATTTAATTAAAAAGGAACAAAATGATGGGGTTCATTTTGTCATAGAAATTATGGTTAGTGCTGTAGAAAGAAAAATTAGGACATGTTTTAAGTGAGATCTCAAATATCTTCCTGTTATATTTCAACAGGAGCAGCCTGTCAGTTGATGCCTTTGTGTTCTACTGCAGCTTCCCAGAGTGTTCTAAAGAACAACTAGAGTGCTAACAGCCTTACTTATGACAAAAGTATGGCACACCTGAAGCCATCTTGATTGGAATAAACTGGTAACACTTAAAACATTTAATTTAAAAAGGAACAAAATGATGGGGTTCATTTTGTCATAGAAATTATGGTTAGTGCTGTAGAAAGAAAAATTATGACATGTTTTAAGTGAGATCTCAAATATCTTCCTGTTATATTTCAACAGGAGCAGCCTGTCAGTTGATGCCTTTGTGTTCTACTGCAGCTTCCCAGAGTGTTCTAAAGAACAACTAGAGTGCTAACAGCCTTACTTATGACAAAATTATGGCACACCTGAAGCCATCTTGATTGGAATAAACTGGTAACACTTAAAACATTTAATTTAAAAAGGAACAAAATGATGGGGTTCATTTTGTCATAGAAATTATGGTTAGTGCTGTAGAAAGAAAAATTATGACATGTTTTAAGTGAGATCTCAAATATCTTCCTGTTATATTTCAACAGGAGCAGCCTGTCAGTTGATGCCTTTGTGTTCTACTGCAGCTTCCCAGAGTGTTCTAAAGAACAACTAGAGTGCTAACAGCCTTACTTATGACAAAATTATGGCACACCTGAAGCCATCTTGATTGGAATAAACTGGTAACACTTAAAACATTTAATTTAAAAAGGAACAAAATGATGGGGTTCATTTTGTCTTAGAAATTATGGTTAGTGCTGTAGAAAGAAAAATTAGGACATGTTTCAAGTATGATTCAAAATTTGCGAACATACGTGACAAGAATTTTCAATTCTATTAAGGACTACGGAGGCGAGGATTATGCTTCTCTTTCCATGCTTTATTAAACAGCAGCCAATAAAAAACGACTTTTTTATTAATAAACTACAAATCCCATAAGCATAGCATAGACTGTCCCATGACCATAGAGACTGTCCCTATATAACGTCCATGAAAGGTAAACACCTCCTCTTTCTTTGCGAAACTGAAACAGATAAGTCCGATCAACCTCAAATGCTGTAACTGGAACATGATGCCATAATCCAAGGATCCTCCTCGGGCTTCAACAACTGGTGAACTAGCAGACCACTTGGGTTCCAACGTCGCCTTTTCTGTAAACCAAACAGATCAACCAAGGCCGCCTCGTTTCGGGCGAAAAACATTTCCAACCTCTTCTTGAGAACACACCCGTCTCACTTATTCGATGAATCTGAAAAGAAGGAAAACACTGCGTAATAACGGTCAGCAAAGGGATTCTTTCAATCATTTCATAATTATTATACTTCGGGGGGGAAACAATGATTATACAATCAATTGCATTAACATTAATAAGAAAATATCAATACCTCAGCATAATGATCTGAATATTAATAGCTCCGGGTGGGATAATCCTCGCCTCCGTAGTCCTTAATAGAATTGAAAATTCTTGTCACGTATGTTCGCAAATTTTGAATTCTATGTCAGGACCGGAGGCTCCGATTATGCTTGTTCAAAGCTTATCCACTACAACTGATGCAACATCCACAATAGGTTTGTAATAAAACGATTTAAATGTAGATTCGTTCGACCAGTCAGCAGTATTCATAATGTCTGACAAACTTACACCCAATGAATAGGATTTAGACGCCATTGCGCCTCGCACAGAATGAGCACCAAACTGAGACACATCTATCCCTGCTTCACTCATGAGCCAACGCACCCATCTTGCTAACGTGGCTGGAGTCACCGGGTGAAATGATTTTTGTAGAGCAATAAACAAAGGACCTTGCATGTCAGAACGAAATTCAACTGTACTTACCTCATACGCTTTGACACATTGTACCACACAAAGTTTAGGGTTATTCGGAAAAGCCGGATAACACACCATGGTAGAATTACATTTAGTACGTCTGGAAATAACGAATGTAACTCCCTGAGGAGAAAAACGTCGACCCGCTAAATCCAGTGCTCTGATGTCTGAGACTCTCTTGCAGGAGACTAAACATAGTAACATAGCCAATTTGGCTGACAGCTGTTTCCGTGAAAGGAATTTGTTAGCTGGCCATGCCTCCAGAAACCTGAGAACCACTGACACATCCCATAAGAACGAATATTTAGAACACGGGGTTTTACCATTCGTATACCCCTCAAGAGCTTGCATACCAATGGGTGTTCCCCCATCGGTTTATTACCAACCTGCACATGTCCCGCTGAAATAGCTGACCTAAAATTATTAACCGTCCGGTAAGCAAAACCCGAGGAAGCCATAGCTGCAAGAAAATTCACGACCATGGAGACATCTGCTGTAGTGGGATCGACTTGCCGTTGAACACACCAACTACACCATCTGTTCCATGCAGATGAATATCGTTTGTGGGTATTAGTTGACCAAGCTTGTCTGATGAACTCAGAAGCGTCTGACGAAAGGCCTGGGAGATGCCATCTGTCCCTGAAATTCGCCATGCTATTAATGGCAACTGACCGACGTCTACCAATGGATGAGGAAGTTTGAGAGGATCCAACAGCAGATTCCACCTCTGTGGAAGGAGGACTGGAACGGCACACGACATTTGAAGCACAATCGGGAACCAAGGCTGTGCTCTCCACAACGGTGTGATCAGCACCATCTCCGACTGTTGTCGTCGCGCCTGTGCCAGCACCCTGGGGATCATGGCGAACGGCGGGAATGCGTAACACAGAACAGAAGGCCAGGTCTGAAGGAACGCGTCCACCGCCTGAGCCTCCGGGTCCGGTCTCCAACTGAAGAAGCGTGGAAGTTGCTTGTTCAACCGAGACGCGAACAGGTCTATGAGACAAGGACCCCAAAGGAGATTCAACATCCGAAAGACTCGAGGATGCAAACGCCAGTCGCTGTAATCCCGGAGATACCGGGAATGCCAGTCGGCTACCTCGTTCCTGTGACCTGGAAGGTATTCCGCTATGACTGATAACCTGTGTTGTAGGCAATAATGCCAAAAGTCCTTGGCAATTTCCGCCAGAAGACGTGATCGCGTGCCCCCCAGTTTGTTCACATAGCGGACCGCTGAGACATTGTCCATCCTCAGTAGGATGCAACAGTCCGTCCTCTGCGGAGAGAGACTGCGAATCGCGAAGGACCCCGCTAGCAATTCCAGGCAGTTGATATGGAGGGATAATTCCTGAGGGGACCATCTTCCTCCCGTCGACATTGACCCGCAACGCGCACCCCAGCCCCAACGGCTGGCGTCCGATTCGATCACAATTTCTGGCTTTGATCCGAATATGGCCCTCCCGTTCCACGACTCCATGTGGTCTAACCACCACAACATTTCCCACCTCGCCTCCTCTGAGAGAGGAATCTGATCGGCATATGCGAGGCCTTTGCGGAGATGTTGAATCTTCAGGCGTTGGAGTGCACGATAGTGCAGGGGTCCCGGGAAGATGGCCTGGATCGAGGAAGCCAGTAACCCCACTACTCGAGCTAGGGACCTCAATGACACAATCCGCTTGTTCACAATCGATTTCAACTCCTTCTTGATCGCCCTGATCTTGGTCGCAGGCAGGAGTAATTGACAACTGGTTGAATCCACCTGGAACCCCAGAAACTCTATGACTTGAGTGGGAACTAGCACTGACTTCTGTGAATTCACTATGAAACCCAGACTTTGCAGCAGATAAATCGCCCATTCCAGGTGCAAAGTCGCCACCTGGGGTTGTTGCACTAAGATAATGATGTCGTCTAGATAGACGATTAACCGCACCCCGCGTGCTCGGAGGGACTCTACCACCGGCCGCAGGAGTTTCGTGAAACACCAAGGCGCCGACGAGAGACCAAAGGGTAGGACTGCATACTCGTAGTAATTGCCGCGCCAAAGGAATTGAAGGAAGCGGCGGTGCGGGGCGTAGATTGGAACGGATAAGTACGCGTCCTTGAGGTCCAGACGTACGATCCAATCCCCTTCCTGCAGAAGGTCGCGCAACAGATGGATACCCTCCATCTTGAAATGGCGGTAAACAATATAGCCATTGAACTCCTTGAGGTTGAGCACTAACCGGGAACCGCCGCCCTTCTTCTCGACCTGAAACACGTTGCTGAGGAACCCTTGGGGGTGGGGCTGTGTGGGCACTATTGCTCCCTTGGCTAGAAGGGCTTGAATCTCTGCAGAGATAAACTCCTGATCGGGAAGGGAAAACCAGATGGGCAGGGGCGGTGAATTCTGGGAAGGGTGCTCGTACATTTCCAACTTGTACCCCTGCACCGTTGTCAGAATCCAAGGATCTTGCGAGATCGACCACCAAGCGGGTAGAAAATTGCGAATGCGGCCCCCCAACTGCACCTCTGACTGTAAAATAATTCTCACCTGCAGTCCCTGACTCCTGGTGGTTGCTTTGGTTGCCGTTGAATCTGCCTCTACGGAACCGGTTTCTCGCTCTCCTGGATGGATAGAAGTTGGCAGAGCCGGAGTGGTTATCCTGATAGCCTCCCCGTTGGTAGTGTTGACCACGTGGGGCGCCTTGCTGGTTCCCTCGGCCGAACGATCGCCCTCGACCTCGTCCGGCCCTGTTGAAAACCGGCTTGAACGCACGTCTGAGGGACTCCTGCGTTTTATCCAAGCCGCTAAAGGTGGCCACGAACCTGGTCAATTCCTTTAAGAAAGGCTGCCCGAAGAGCAGACCTTGGGCCACTGGACCAGCCTCCGAAGAGGACAGCTCTGCTAATTTAGGGTCCAGTTTAAGAAGGACAGACCTCCTTCTCTCACTGGACATAGCGCAGTTTGCGTTGCCAAGCTGGCAAATGGCTCGTTGTGCCCAACCAATGAGATCATCAGGGTCAATAGATGCTCCAGATTCCTTAGCTAGGTAGCCGAGTTCCAGAATCTTTGTCAACGGGCCCGTGAGGTCCAACAACTTGTCCTGGCACGTCCGCCATGCCCGGTTGATGCCTTTTTTAGGATCTTTGGCGTACTTCTTGAGGTACGTAAGCATGGTGGGGTCGAGTTCGGGAGTCTCCGCCACTCGAGCTGCCAAGTCCGGTCTCGGGCATTCAGACCGGAGCCTGGCCCTAACCTCGTTTTCAAAGGGGCGGCGAAGGTGTGATTGGACGTAGTCCGCCACCTCTTGTGGTGGTAGCCAAGTAGATGAGTTGGGATGGATTATGTCTGCTGGCTCAAAAGTCAGGACCTTCGGAGTCGGGGTCTCAAGGTGGTGTTCCTTTCTGGCCTTTTTGGCCCGTCTAGGAGCCTCCTCCTGGTCCGAGTCGGTATCCGTAGGGGTATCCCCTTTATCATCTTGGGTTGAGTCTAACTGACCTGTCGGCGCCGGATAAGAATGGTCATTCGCCAGTGCCTTAGACAGGCGTGCAAAATCCTCGGCATGAGGGTTACTTTGTTTGGGAGCGCTTATTTTTGGACGCGCGCTCGTGGCTGGGAGCCAACCTTGCTGTATTGCATAGCTGCTGAGGTGACGTTTAAGTGGCGCAATCGCCCTCACCAATGCCGAATTGACAGAATGTTGCACCCCAGCATCCAAGGCCTCCACGAGGTCTTGCTCCATAGAACTCACAGGTTCCGCTTCCAAATACTCCTCCTCATAGAAAAATTCTGCCATCCTGAAAGGTATTAGAACAAAACAGGCACTGTATTGGAGGAATTTGGGGGAGAGGTACAACCCCTAGGCAGACCAGGCCCACAAGGCACTCACAGATGTAATAGAACGTGGAGGGAGGGCCTGCCAAACCTCTCTAGGCAGAGCCTATGCAATTATTATCCAGCCCTGAGGGTTAATCACCTTGGGCATCAATGGGGCTTTAAAAGACAGTCTTAGTTCAAACGCGAGCGTTTTACCGCTTCCTAGCGCGCTGAAACAGACGATGACAGCTCCTCTGGCAATATGGCCGCCGCGCATGCGCGGTACCGGCCGGCCGGGAAAGCTGACAGAGGACTGCGCGCGATCGAGCGACGCGCGGTCCTCAAGCCCCGATAACTCCCGCTCCACACAACAGATCGGATCGCGGCGCAGAGCGCCTGATCCGGGAGGCCGACGCGCTCCCAAACACCGGGATAATCGCCCGCGAGAGTGCAACGCGCGTCGCTTGTGCTCGTGTGACCAGGAAACAGTGAACACGGTAAAGCAGCAGCGCAACGCTGGCAAGCGCACAGTATATCAATTCAATTTAAATAAACCTATTAACACCTTACATCGTAAGCGCTCTAGCCCATAAGCTACCCACATAAGCCAAGTAGTAAGGGAAGGCACTTAACTGGCTGCGTAAGCAGCAAAGAAAGAGGAGGTGTTTACCTTTCATGGACGTTATATAGGGACAGTCTCTATGGTCATGGGACAGTCTATGCTATGCTTATGGGATTTGTAGTTTATTAATAAAAAAGTCGTTTTTATTGGCTGCTGTTTAATAAAGCATGGAAAGAGAAGCATAATCGGAGCCTCCGGTCCTGACATAGAATCTCAAATATCTTCCTGTTATATTTCAACAGGAGCAGCCTGTCAGTTGATGCCTTTGTGTTCTACTGCAGCTTCCCAGAGTGTTCTAAAGAACAACTAGAGTGCTAACAGTCTTACTTATGACAAAATTATGGCACACCTGAAGCCATCTTGATTGGAATAAACTGGTAACTCTTAAAACATTTAATTTAAAAAGGAACAAAATGAGGGGGTTCATTTTGTCATAGAAATTATGGTTAGTGCTGTAGAAAGAAAAATTAGTGCTAAAACACTACCCCCAGCACGACACCCTACACTACCCAAACACCACTGCACTACACTAAACCCTAAATATACCCCCAGCATGACCTCACACACTACACAAACACCACTGCACTACCCTAAACCCTAAAACACTACCCCCAGCACGACCCCCTACACTACCCAAACACCACTGCACTACCCTAAACCCTAAAACACTAACCCCAGCATGACCCCCTACACTACTCAAACACCACTGCACTACCCTATACCCTAAAACACGACCCCCTACACTACACAAACACGACTGCACTACCCTAAACCCTAAAACACTACCCACAGCATGACCCCCTTCACTACATAAACACCACTGCACTAACATAAACCCTAAAACACTACCCCCAGCACGACTCCCTACACTACCCAACACCACTGCACTACCCTAAACCCTAAATCTACCCCCAGCACGACCCCTACACTACCCAAACACCACTGCACTACCCTAAACCATAAAACACTACTCCCAGCATGACCCCCTACACTACACAAACACCACTGCACTACCCTAAACCCTAAAACACTACCCCCAGCACGACTCCCTACACTACCCAACACCACTGCACTACCCTAAACCCTAAATCTACCCCCAGCACGACCCCTACACTACCCAAACACCACTGCACTACCCTAAACCATAAAACACTACCCCCAGCATGACCCCCTACACTACACAAACACCACTGCACTACCCTAAACCCTAAAACACTACCACCAGCATGACCCCCTACACTACTCAAACACCACTGCACTACCCTAAACCCTAAACCACTACCCCAGCACGACCCCCTACACTACCCATACACCACTGCACTACCCTAAACCCTAAAACACTACCCCCAGCATGACCCCCTACACTACTGCACTACCCTAAACCCTAAAACACTACCCCCAGCACGACCCCCTACACTACCCAAACACCACTGCACTACCCTAAACCCTAAAACACTACCCCCAGCACGACTCCCTGCACTACCCAAACACCACTGCACTACCCTAAACCCTAAATCTACCCCCAGCACGACCCCTGCACTACCCAAACACCACTGCACTACCCTAAACCATAAAACACTACCCCCAGCATGACCCCCTACACTACACAAACACCACTGCACTACCCTAAACCCTAAAACACTACCACCAGCATGACCCCCTACACTACTCAAACACCACTGCACTACCCTAAACCCTAAAACACTACCCCAGCACGACCCCCTACACTACCCAAACACCACTGCACTACCCTAAACCCTAAATCTACCCCCAGCACGACCCCTACACTACCCAAATACCACTGCACTACCCTAAACCATAAAACACTACCCCCAGCATGACCCCCTACACTACACAAACACCACTGCACTACCCTAAACCCTAAAACACTACCCCCTGCACGACCCCCTACACTACCCAAACACCACTGCACTACCCTATACCCTAAAACACGACCCCCTACACTACACAAACACGACTCCACTACCCTAAACCCTAAAACACTACCCACAGCATCACCCCCTTCACTACAAAAACACCACTGCACTGCCCTAAACCCTAAAACACTACCCTAGCACTACCCCTACACTACCCAAACACCACTGCACTAACATAAACCCTAAAACACTACCCCCAGCACAACCCCCTACACTACACAAACACCACTGCACTACCCTAAACCCTAAAACACTACCCCCAGCACGACTCCCTACACTACCCAAACACCACTGCACTACCCTAAACTCTAAATCTACCCCCAGCACGACCCCTACACTACCCAAACACCACTGCACTACCCTAAACCCTAACACTACCACCAGCATGACCCCCTACACTACTCAAACACCACTGCACTACCCTAAACCCTAAAACACTACCCCCAGCATGACCCCCTACACTACTGCACTACCCTAAACCCTAAAACACTACCCCCAGCACGACCCCCTACACTACCCAAACACCACTGCACTACCCTAAACCCTAAAACACTACCCCCAGCACGATTCCCTGCACTACCCAAACACCACTGCACTACCCTAAACCCTAAATCTACCCCCAGCACGACCCCTACACTACCCAAACACCACTGCACTACCCTAAACCATAAAACACTACCCCCAGCATGACCCCCTACACTACACAAACACCACTGCACTACCCTAAACCCTAAAACACTACCACCAGCATGACCCCCTACACTACTCAAACACCACTGCACTACCCTAAACCCTAAAACACTACCCCAGCACGACCCCCTACACTACCCAAACACCACTGCACTACCCTAAACCCTAAATCTACCCCCAGCACGACCCCATACACTACCCAAACACCACTGCACTACCCTAAACCATAAAACACTACCCCCAGCATGACCCCCTACACTACACAAACACCAC
Organism: Calotriton arnoldi; assembly: GCA_963921515.1. Classification (NCBI taxonomy): domain Eukaryota; kingdom Metazoa; phylum Chordata; class Amphibia; order Caudata; family Salamandridae; genus Calotriton; species Calotriton arnoldi. Next base: position 1,257,774 of record CAWUFW010003701.1, on the reverse strand, counting down.
TGCACTACCCTAAACCCTAAAACACTACCCCTGCACGACCCCTTCACTACCCAAACACCACTGCACTACCCTATACCCTAAAACACGACCCCCTACACTACACAAACACGACTCCACTACCCTAAACCCTAAAACACTACCCACAGCATCACCCCTTCACTACAAAAACACCACTGCACTGCCCTAAACCCTAAAACACTACCCTAGCACTACCCCTACACTACCCAAACACCACTGCACTAACATAAACCCTAAAACACTACCCCCAGCACAACCCCCTACACTACACAAACACCACTGCACTACCCTAAACCCTAAAACACTACCCCCAGCACGACTCCCTACACTACCCAAACACCACTGCACTACCCTAAACCATAAAACACTACCCCCAGCATGACCCCCTACACTACACAAACACCACTGCACTACCCTAAACCCTAACACTACCACCAGCATGACCCCCTACACTACTCAAACACCACTGCACTACCCTAAACCCTAAAACACTACCCCAGCACGACCCCCTACACTACCCATACACCACTGCACTACCCTAAACCCTAAAACACTACCCCCAGCACGACCCCTACACTACTGCACTACCCTAAACCCTAAAACACTACCCCCAGCACGACCCCCTACACTACCCAAACACCACTGCACTACCCTAAACCCTAAAACACTACCGCAAGCACGACCCCCTACACCACCCAAACACCACTGAACTACCCTAAACCCTAGAAAAGAAACCCCCACCCCATGCCCAATCCCCCTTACCTCTCACTCCTCATGGTTCCTCTCTCCTCATGGTTCCTGCTTCACGTCATCTCTGAGGGGCGGTGCACGTCGTTGTGAGGAAACGGAACAGCCTCTGTTTCCTTACAACAACATGGATCGTCTACATGTTTTTTTGAACACATGATCATTTACCATACATACCTTTACAACAAAATTCGTTGTAAAAGCATGCGTGGTAAATGACCATGCGTTATAAAAAAATGCGTAGTAATGACTTTGTGATGTACAACGCATGCGTGGTAATGCATGCGTTGTAATGGTATCGCAAAGTAAAAAAGTCTTTGTAACGGCTGTTTACCGATCGAAGCTGGCCCCTGTTCTTCAGTGAGACGTTTATTTGATTAATTAGGAGAAAGGAATGTGGTTTTTTTACCGAAAAGTGCATTCCCGGCTGTTGTATTGTGAAAGTGTCCGCGTGGCCTGGTTTCACTTCCGGTGAGAGAGTGGAAGAGTCTGTTTGGATCTAAAGGAGTTCTGTTGTTGGACGGGGCCGGCGCGACATGTCATCAGAAAACATAGATAATGGAAAGCGTCCTCCCTGAAGTGTGGAGCAGTGCCATGAGAGGTCAACGAGTGTGCGTCCCACCGCAGTATGACCGTACCGCGTGACCCATGTGCCGCCTCCAGGGTACGGGAGGCAGAAGCGGCATCTAATTCTACATTTTGGTACTAGGGCATTTTAACTTCGTTGTTCCTGCCAGATACAAAGAGAAGATCCTGTGTTATTCAGTGCCCTCCATGCCTTTTTTGTGGGTTGTGGTGCTTGTCACTTCGCTGCCCCGCCGGTGCACACGGCTGGGCACCCCACCTCGTGTGCCATCTGCAGGGCCTCTGCCCTCGGATCACTGGTTTCGGTTTCTGGAGTGGCAACATAAACAGTTGCTCCCAAAGGACTAGCCTGAACACTTAGGTGAATATCCCCTGCACCAGCATTCCACGGAAATTCTTTCCTAGCTCTCCCACGTCAACGAGCACGGCTCCTCTCGCGACACCGTATGACGTCATCGGAGCCATAAGAGGACCTCGTCAGCGTGCTGACGTCAGTTCCACCCATTTTTTCCGTGCCACCGAGGCAAACAGGGGACCGAGACATTTTCACATGTATACATAGTATAATAAATATATATATATTCACTGAAAAAACCATAGGTTTCAGGCACGTTGTAGTTAGAAATTAGCATTTAAAAAACCTTAGAAATTCACTGAAAAAACCATAGGTTTTAGGCACGTTATAGTTAGAAATTAGCATTTAAAAAACCTTAGAAATTCACTGAAAAAACCATAGGTTTCAGGGGCGTTATAGTTAGTTGGACATTTCCATCGTACAAAACCATAGAAATTCCCCCGTTATAGTTAGTTCAGCTAACTATAACTTGCGCGCCCGCAATGCACTGCTGATGGCGTCACATATTACATCACTCATGACATGGTCAGTGACATCACTCATGACATCACTGATGACATCTCAAATGACATCATCCAGTGATTGTGTGTTTTTCTGAAAATTAAATATGTTTTATATATGTATATCTCAAGGTCGATGGAAGAATAAATGGGTATATAAGTGTCTAAATGGATGATTTTTTTTGTAAAATTGATTGTATAACTGACTAAGCGTATCTTAGTGAATACATGGGTTAGTGAGTAATGTTTAAATATGAAAATATCTGTATCAGTCTCTCACTTTGTGTATAAGTGGCTGCATGGGTTGGTGAGTAGCTACATGAGTGTCTATATGGGTTATTAGTTGGTTTTTTGAGTATCAGTATGAGTGTCTGAGTGTCTGTATGGTTTGGTGGGGGGTATTACTTAGTGCATAGATGCATGAATGAGTGACTCACTGTTTGTATGTGTTGAAGACAGCATGTGTGCAGGATTGTATAGGTGGATGAGTATGTGTATGGGTGTGTTAGTGAGTGAATGACTGTCTCAATTGTGTCTTTATGAGTAACTACATATTTAGACACTTATATACCCATTTATTCTTCCATCGACCTTGAGATATACATATATAAAAATATTTAATTTTCAGAAAAACACACATTCACTGGATGATGTCATTTGAGATGTCATCAGTGATGTCATGAGTGATGTCACTGACCATGTCATGAGTGATGTAATATGTGACGTCATCAGCAGTGCATTGCGGGCGCGCGAGTTATAGTTAGCTGAACTAACTATAACGGGGGAATTTCTATGGTTTTGTACGATGGAAATGTCCAACTAACTATAACGCCCCTGAAACCTATGGTTTTTTCAGTGAATATATATATATATATATATATATATATATCGGCGCCTCACGGATCCAGGAGGTACAAAAGGGTTGCACTCAGCGTACTACTTTCACAAAGATTTATTTTAGGCAACCCATTTCAACCTAACCAGGTCGTCGTCACATCCGTTGCCTAAAATAAATCTTTGTGAAAGTAGTACGCTGAGTTCAACCCTTTTGTGTCTCTTGGATCCGCGAGGCGCCGCTTATTGTATTCTCCACTGGACCTGTACCCGTCGGTTTGCAGCTGGGCTGCTACGGGACACACCTTTACGATATATATGAGCCCCCATTTTGGCAGCCAAGGAAAGGAACGAGGATGACTGCCGTGGGAGACCTGGGGCCCGCAGCGGGCGGTTTTTGCAACTGCCAGCACGGGGTCGAAGTTTCCCTAGTAAGAAATGCCTTGCCCAGGAGTCTGGCGCCATCTGGTGACTGGGCACCGCGGACGCCAAAGCCGATGTGGTGAGGTTAGTTTGGCGTTATCACTTTATCCATTTGGTCCCCTTCAATCCCGAGTCTGTGCTTCAGCAGAACTGATTTTCATGCTGCCTGACTTTTAAAATACTTTGACTGTTGCATTTGCCCTGGCTGTACGAACTTGGAGTTTGACTTGACACCGGATATTTGGGTGCAAACCTCTGTGCATTATCTGACCAGCGAAAGGCACTATGGGAGAGGTAGTCCCGTGGGGTTTCAAGCATGTGCTTGAAGACTGACATTTAAGTCGAAATTCCACAGTTTGTGTGCAATGTGACGCTGCTTTACCCTGTTTCCGTGCCTATCAATGTTTGTCGTTTGGGATCGTGACATCTGCAGCATGGCAGGTGTTAGAACTAATCACGCAGTACGAGGTTAAAGGTCATCAACCGGAGGTTCTGTTATGAACTCGTGATGAGCACTCCGTGACAGTGGCTGTTTTTCATTTAGCAATTTAAGGGGCCCATTACGATGGCGGGCGGAAGCACTACCGCCGTGCTGGCGGATGCAAAAACCACCAGTTACCGCCGGCACGCAGCAGTCCACACGCCCGCCCAATCACGATGCGAAAAGCAGGCCAAACACCGCCGGCAAGCCAGCAACACCGTCCGCCATCAAAGTGCGCCCGCACACGTAGCGGCGCAGCACAACTGACACACACCGTCCGACGAAACACGTCCCGCCCGGCGCATAAATTACGATGCCGCAAACAAACGGCTCCCACGGCAAAGAGACACCGCACGTGAAAGAGAGGCGGAAACACGGACGCAGAGCACGGACAACGAAGAAGCGGCACCCCGGGCATGAATCCAGCACTGCAGGCCCTTCCCATGCTTCTGCTGATGCACCACCAAGGACGCAACGTACCGCGGAGACGCAGGTAGGCACACACACAACAAGTGCACGCAAACAGCGCACACAGTGCAAGGGCGGAAAAGCGGACAACCCCCCACCAGCGCGTACACACTACACATCCACCATTGCATCCACATATGACACACAGGCCAAATCCTAACATCGCGGAACACATGTGTACACACCACCTGGGACTAGGAACCAACCACCCCGTCACGGCCCCAAAGCGCCGATGACGCCGCCACACATGCGCACAACGCAGAGGCCAACCGCAGCGCCATGCATGCGTCGCACACAGACACAGGGACACAACCAAGCAGCACACACACCAGCCCCACCCCGAATGCACATGACACGTGACAGGCCTGCCACAGACATGTCCCCAACGCCCAATTCACGGACAACACCCAACGCCACACAACCGACGCACACATGTCAGTGAAGTCACGCAACAGCAGGACACACCCCAGTGTAACAAACATGGCGAAGCACACAGCGGCGGCAACACCAACTAGGAGAAGCAGGGCTCCTTCGGGAAGAGGAACGCCAGTACCACACTGAAAACCCATACCACCCTGCACATATGAACAAGACACATGAAACGGAACACCAAAGAGCCCGGTGACCGACAACAGGTGGCCCAAGAATTACATCCACACACAAGGCCCAACGCAGAGCGGAAAGGCAGCCTGCCGCCCACACAAGGGAGAGCAGACAGCACTGAATGACCTTCCATTCCAACACCGAAACCACAGCCCTACGACAGAAGCCGGTGAATACAGCCATTGTCCAAGAATAGACCAACACAGGCATGCCGAGGAGACCGACCACAGGGCAGATAGCGCATATCACAGAAGCACACAACGGACGGGGAAGAAAGAAGAAAACACTCCCCCATGTCGGCCACATGCAAGTTAATTGGAAGGAGTCACACAGCACTGACCTTGAACTGTCTGAGAAGCATGTGGGAAGAGGGCCCGTGTCCTCCAAACAAGCCAACAGAACACAAGTCCTGTCTCCCCACGACTACACAGAGCTCACAGCAACCCCGGAGTGTGCACATTGCAGACTGCACACACAGCCGGAGCACGCCACCACAACGCACCGCTGCGAAATGGCAACCGCAACACACCTACCCAACTACGCCGAAGAGCTCAAGCTGTACCAAACCAGCACGATACATACATTGGGATGCGATCTCCTGTCCCTGCTGAACGTAAGTTACCGACTGACTTACCGCATCACATTGTTCAGCTGCGTCATGCCCGTCTTCTACTGTCGGAGGTGTCCCTACCAGCATCCCGTCGAGATATGCCTCTCCAACCCGGCATGTCTGAAGGCGGACCTGCTACCACTACTCCTCCCTCTGGACGCACACGACAGGGCCTGCTCTGCCTATGGGGGCATGGCGTATGTGGCCAACATCGCACGCGCACTGAAATGGAACCACTGTGCCTCCACACGACGGATCATCGAGAACAGCTACATCGAATGTCACCCAGCATGCCCCATCATGGTCCTCCAAGGGACAACCTACGAACAACACCTTGACAGCCACCATCCGCTTCATTGGCTGGCAAACATGTACACCACCAATGACATGGAAGCCCTGCTGGACGGCATCGCATACCTGACAACCTGTAAATACGTCGGACCACAACGCAGGTTCCCCGAGTGACCTATGAAGTCCAACCCCGCACCCATGCTCAGCTTCCGCACGGACTGGCCAGTCACCACCACAACAGCCATACCAAACGACCGGCAACTGTAACCACACCATCAACGACATCGCCATGACATCGGATATGACCGGGACATGCACACTGTTCCCCATCACATCCAGGAACACCGCATGCATCGTGGGAGGCAGTGGCATGGGCTCTGTGCATCGCACCCACATGGACGGAACTGCACGAACAACCAGGACACGACATGGATCCAGCGCACATGGACACACACACCGCTCAGTGGACATGAATAGGTCGCCTGGAGTCTGTGGGTGCTGCACCCCTCCCACCCCCGCCCCGGGAATCCCATACCAGGACCTTTGCATGGACGACAAGTGCATACAACAACAACACGACCCCAGTGACTGTGACATGTCCAGTAACCACCACAGTGCAACAACAAGTGGCACGCCGCTGCATGCACGCAAGCACATGCCCTGATGTCATCTCACATGCACGCGTGCATGAGGAACAACCGCAGCAAACCTGTCACATGGAACTGAGATGGACTGTGCCCATGATGCCGAGCGGTCTGGTAGGCTACATGTATACCGTCTGTGTCAAAGTCCGCAGCTCCGCAGCTATACGTAAATGTACATTAGCACAGCCTTGGCCAAGCAGATGTAACCCCACACCCTATCCCATTTGTAATCATGCTCAGTATATCCGCTGCCAGTAGTGTCCACTATACTGCATCACAGAGGACAGAAGACTCAATATAATGTTTGAAACCAGAACTGTCTCCGCTGACTCATTTCACAAGTACGAATGAGAGAGGATGAGAGTATGTGAAGTACACGGCAGTCGTGACATGACCATGTAGTCCACTGGTATTGGATGTCAACGCAAATGAGTAGCACTACTGTGGAAGACACACATGTGTCGTGTGAAGTCGTATGGACGCAGTGCTCAGGTGGGTGGGTGCGACGGGTAGATGCGCACATGCCAAGTTGGAGCACGCCGTGTTGGGAGGGCTCATGAACAGTACACCACCGCTTCCCTGGGCATTGTGAGAGGACACCTGTCGGGGGGAGTGAACACGTGTGTGCACAGCAGCCGGGCACACGTACAAAGCGGTACCAGGCGCACCTCAGCCCACCCTCTGTGGACGAGCTGGATCCTGTTGTGCGCCCGCCATGCCCCTTGACAAGGCACACACAGCCCCAGTCGACCAGGTGTAACCCCAACATAGTCAATCCGCACAGGCGATACAGGGCACGGGATGGCAGTGGAGCATGGTGTGTGAGAGGTCTCCTCGCGCTCCTCCTGGTCATATCACGCAGGCAATAGAACCTCAACGTCCAGCATGGCAAAAAGTCAAATGGAAGTGTAGGGGGACGCACCACAGCACGAGCAGCACTGACGTCACGGGAGGTGGCTCGCACCATCCCATCCATTGCCCATCATACCAACCACGACACATGCCATTGCGACTAAGTGCAAGCGCGTGCGCCACCACCCCTGAGCCCTCCCCAGAGAGGCCAAAGAGTGAATGTGTGGGCCATCAGCCACAGACGGACGCGGCATGGCCGCAAGGGCAGCCACAGCCACTGGGTGTCGCAGGTGGCGGATCCGGAAGGCGAAGACTGTGATGCATAGTCCATGCAGGCCGGGTCTCCATTTGGGGCACCACGCAGGTGGACGGCGTCCCGCCACACATCATACCCTGAGACAGCCCACTCGTGCAACTGGACCCACACATACACTCCTTGCCCTCTCTGGTGCAAGCTTGGGGCTGCCTGTGCAAGCGCTAGCCTCGCAGGTGAGCATGCATATTGGGGGCGAGGGGAGGACATGAGGGCTGGGGCGAAGATGACTGTATCACTGTCAGTTAGTACAAGGGATGACCCAGATGTGGAAAGGAAGAGACGTGTCCCGTGTGTACTGCAACTAGTCGCCAATCCAACTACCCCCCATGTCCGGAATGTAAGCCCGCACCTAGGCCCGCCCATCCGCCACATCGAACATACCACCAGCACGACAACCTTCCCATTCGAAACACTGACTGGGGGTGGCGACCAGTGAACAATCATGTGTAGCCTACCCACGCGTACATGTGGGCCCTCCATGATCCATGTCACCTGCGGCAAAGACATGACATGCGCAATGAGGGAAGTGAGGAGAGCTGTCCGCCCCACGCGCAGAAGGTGCATCAGCTCCACAGACCCAGCAGCGAGTCCAGCAGGGGTCACATGTGCAGGGGCAGCTGTGCCTGGTGTGAAGGCACATGCATATAGACAGCACATCGACCAATGTGTAGTCTGCCCACATCCACAGTCCATCATCATGCGGACATAGGAATTGAACACAGGGCAACACATCTTAGCTGGTGCACCCACCGTGACCAACAATGCGCAATCATCGACGTACCCGCCCTGTGCATGGCCCCCCCAACGGAGGCACATCCAGTGCCACCATCCCACACACACAAGCCTTCCACGGAACATGCTGTGTCCAATGGTCAGTACAGAGTCAGCGCCCATCTGGTGGATCCTGAACAGGAGACACATGCACACACATGCCAGCTCCCACTATGTACGACTGCCACCTGGCACGTGCAATGTAACCTCTCACCTGTGACGTGTGACTGCAAGCACACAGCCGTCTTGGCATGGGGCTGTCAATGTGGACACCAGTCAATGTTTCGGGAGCTGTGATCCGTACAGTGCTGTACATAGGGTGCAGTGCTGACACCTACTACTGTCTCATATCCCCTCGTGCCACAGGTCCCACTTGTATTGGCCGCTCAGCCCGTGCCCACATCGTCGTCGTCGTGTGCCATACTCATCCAGCCTCGGAAGCAGTACCATGCTCAGCAGACACTCATGTTGCCGTGGCGTTGCCGCTTGACGAATATGCAGTCAGTCCCCATCAGCACGCCCGCAAGTCATTGGGGCCTAGATCCCCATGTGCATGCACATGGCAGTGGTATGTCTCACTTGCCATTGCCATTGTTGGGAGACCTGTGTAAGTGTATTGTGGCCGTGCCGTCCCAGCTTGACAGCTGGGCTGTGGCTCATGTGCTTGCTCAGTCATGTCAGTGATGTGTATGCGAAATTGCTATGTGCCGTGTTGCTTTGACATGTGTCCTCTGCCATTTAACCCAGGCGGAGACCGAACATTGACCGCCCATACCAATTGCTGGCGGACATGGACGATACAGAGGTAATCAGGAAGTTTCGGCTGGACAGGCCAACTCTGCATCGACTGTGTGCCATGTTAGAGCCCCATCTCCGTCCCCGCAGGGTGTATCCGACTGCTGTCACCCCCACGGCTAAGGTGATGGCCGCCATGCATTTCTTCGCCACTGGGTCATTCCAGCACACAGTGGGCAGTGGAGGAGGGATGTCCCAGCCCATGTTCAGCAAGGTGCTGAGGGATGTACTGGCAGCCATGATGCTGTACCGGAACAGGTACATCAGATTCCCCAGGGCTCGTGAATTGGCGGCAGTGAAGGGTGCATTCTATGCCCTTGGCAGAATCCCACACGTCGTGGGAGCCATTGACTGCACTCATGTTGGCCTTGTTCCACCACAGGCCACTGAGCACCTGTACCGCAACAGGAAGCACACGCACTCCCTGAATGTGCAAGTGGTGTGCCTTGCGGACATGGTGATCACCCACGTGTGTGCAAAGTTTCCAGGCTCGGCCCATGACGCACACATAATGCGCAACAGCATCTTGCCACGACTGATGGCCAATCTGCAACAGGATCGTGGCTGTATTGTCGGTGAGTATGTGGAGTGGTGTAGCGTGCTGGTTGTGCGATGCTGTCCCCTGTCCAGTTGGAATAGCAACGGTTCTCTGTGTCCCTCACACCCAGGTGACTCTGCGTATCCGAATGGGGCATGGCTGCTCAGTCCATTGAGGAATCCTCGCACCCCAGCAGACGATCGATACAATGAGGCACATGGGAGGACCAGACGTGTGGTCGAGCGTACCTTTGGCCTCCTCAAGTCCAGGTTCAGGTGCCTGGACCGCACCGGGGTGCACTGGCGTACTCCCCACAGAAGGTGTGCCAGATAGTGGTGGCGTGCTGCATGCTGCACAATCTGGCCATTCGGAAGCAGATCCCCCTCATTGTGGATGACGGAGATCAACCAGGGCCCCAGCCCGCAGACCAGGACAGCTCGAGTGAGGTGGACAGCGGAGAGGAGGAAGCTGGGAATGTGCGCCAGCAGCTCATCGCCCGCTACTTCACTTGACGGTGAGTGTCCATGTACGACGGATGATGTGTCTGTATCTATGCAGGTGTGTGTGTGCTGTGTCAGGGTGGCCGTATGTTCACTGCGTGCAGTGTGTCAACGCTCCATGGCCAGGGTAGTATGCCACTGTTGGTGGCTGTGGCATTGTGCCCTATTGCTCTGTGCGATGTGTGTACATTGCTTGTAGTTGTTGACATGTACTGTGTGATGGGTGTGTGACACACTCATTGAATGTGCTCCTGTTCTGTCTCCCACCCCTAGGTCCCTACAGGCCCTCCGGATTCCATTTCCATGCCACGCATCAGGTGCCTTTCCGCCCAAGGTGGCCGTTGTATTCCGTACAATAAAGACACAGGGCACAAACAGCAGTTAGTGAAAAAGGTGCATTTATTACAAACTGTGACATGTGATTGTGTGTAAGGTGATGACAAAAGTGGTGCGTGCAGTGACAATGAGCTGTCGGTCATGGCTGCGTGATGATCAGGGTGTACCCACTGGTTCTATGTCCATAGTCCAACACACACATGCCATCCAGATGGCTGTGTGGAGTGGGATCGTAGAGCAAGTCAATGCAGTGGCTGGTCAAGGAAGGCTGGCGGAAGGCTGGCTGGCTGCCTCACTTGCGACTGGAGCGTGCGAAGTCCTCCCGGGAGATCTGTTTCCTCTTCGGACGGCCCCTTCCACGTTTGGGAGGGGGTGTGTGGTGGCGACCTGCTGGTGGTGGGTGAGGTGTGCTCACTGGCTGTGGACGCAGGGGAAGTGGACACTGCTGCCCGAGCCTGCGCCCTAGCAGGTGGTGGCGGAGGTGGTGTTGCTGGCCTTGCCTGTGACCCCACCGCCACCACCAGCTGGCCCATGAGGTCCACGAGTTGGTCCATACGGGACACGAATTGGCCCATATGGGCGTCCATGGACCTCAGCACCCCCAGCACCTCCCGCGTGTCAGTAGCAGACCTGGCCCATTGTCCTTGGGCCTCTTCATAGGCCCCAAGGACTCTGTCCATTTGAGGCAGGGCATGGCTCCCAGGGAGGCTGGCGTTTCCCTGACCCTGCTCCTCCTACCAGTCCTGCTGCCACCGGCCTGCCCACTAGCCACATTGCTCACCACGGTCCTCGCTGTGGCTCCCAGGGTGGATCCAGTCGGCCGGGCCACCACCTGCGCTGGGGCTGGTGCCAGCGAAGACGTGGTGGTGGTGGTGGTTGTGATGTGTGCGTTTCTGTGGTGTGCTGCTGTCCTTGCTGTGTCACTGTGTCCTCTCCTCTCCTCTCTGGTTTGCAATGTAGCAAGGGGTTGTGGTCTGTGGGAGTGCTGCTTTTGTACTCACCTATGTGGGTGTGTCCTCATGGTCTGTTGTTTTCAGGTGTGTTGTGTCTGGGGTTCTGGCCTTTGTATTTTTTGTTTGTCCGGGGGGTGTTTTCGGGATGTGTACTGTGCTTGTGTATTTGTGCGTGCCTTGCTGTGTGGACTTGTTGGCCATGTTGTGTGCTATTGGTTTTGTGTGCGGATGGTTTCTGTGCAGGTACGTGGGCGCCATGGCTTCTGCCGTGTCGATTCTCATCGACGTTGTTTGCGCTGGCGGGCGGTATTTTTGTTGTTTTTCCGCGCTCATGGCGGTGCGATCGTAATTTCACGTGCTGTGTGTCGGCCGTGAGGGCGGGCGGTTTTGTGTTGTCGTGCGTGTTTCCGTCCGTGGCGGGCGGTTTGACTCCGACTCGGACGATGGCGGGCGGTATTTTGTATGATTTTTCGCCGATGGCGGTTTTCAGTTTGTGTACTCATAATGGCGTGGTCGGTGTTCAGGCGGTGTGTGCGGGCGGATTTTTGCCGCTTCCATGCCTGGCGGATTTTTTTACGCCGGGTATCGTAATGTGCCCCTAAGTGCGGCAGCATGTTCTTTTAATGTACTTAACAGATTTTATGTCTCACATTTTTGTAACACAGGATGAGAAATTTGGCGGCGCACTTTATATGTTAGCAATGTACCAATTACGGCAGGCGATATACTTTTTGAGCATACCTAATCATTTGCCCATTTAACTTAGAATAATGGGACTCCATGCCAACTATTCAAATGCACTGTGCAACTTAGATAACTTAATATGTTTTACCTTTAACATTGCTGATACCCAGCCGTAGGATGCATGGATCTAGTTGCTGCATAAGGCTTACATCGTGGTTGCATTTTTTTAGAGTATGTCTTTCATGTTTACCTATTACGTAATTGGGAAGGGCTATATATTATGCTTTTGTAAATGGCGCCAAACAGATTGATAAAGGCTTCCAGCAAGCCGAAACGCGTCTCTCTTACCTTTGGGATTGAGGGTGACCCAAGAAAATAAATAGATGCCGAATCCTTACTACCTCGAGTCCGTGCCTTCTTCTGTGGATGATTCTTGGGGTGATTCTGTGGAGGCTGGATGGTGTGCATATATATATATATATATATATATATATATATATATATATATATATATATATATATATATATATATATATATATATATATATATATATATATATATAGCTTATCGAGAGGGTGAAAATGTCCAGATTATATTTCATTTTCGTTTTAAGCGAGACACAAACAAGAAATTCATGTCATTAATAAAAATGACTGTAGGAAGTCTGCCATAAACCGTTATTTAAAAGGGAATATGAGACATTGTTAACTAATAGGCTGCCATTCAAAGAATAACACAGAAAACAGGCACTGTGCCTTTAAGAACCTCACAGTAACCCCTGTATCCCATCACAGGTGACAGTTAGGTCAGTTCATCTTTCCGTCTCTTACTGTTAGGATCCTGGAGCACAGAGACAAATTTTTCAGAATAATCTTTTGCAAACCTTTAAAAAATAACCTTTCTTGATCCTACCTAGTACCTAGCGTGCTGACAACACCTTCTCTGACAGAAAAGGTTTTAATTTCCTTCACTCATCATGAAGTGTCCTTCCTGTGGGAAAAAAGGAGGCTCAGACTGATCCTCACTCAGTCTGCAGTGTCTGCCTGCCAGAGTCCCATTGTCCTGACACCTGTCCTCACTGCCAAACGTTATCCAGGCACACCCTTAAGGACAGAGAAAAGATCAGGTTTCATGGGCTTCAAGAAAGAGGAACAGCTGGATCATCAAGAGGCCTTGGGGAACCTCAGTCTTCCTCCAAAGAGCCCTCCTCTCTTCCCAAAGATCCCCACAGAGAAAGATGGTGTGAGAGAGAGATGAAAAACGAGTTCCCGATCGACATCAAGAGGTATGATGTTGAGAAAAATCCTGGTATTTTCGCCGTCGACTTCAAAGACACCATCATAGGTGGGGTTGGCTCATCGCTCGATGTCTGAACACACCCAATGCATGACATCGAGAGTCATATTGCCGACAAGAAGACACCATCTGTCAACGCTGAGACACTTATCAACGCTGAGATAGCCATCGCTGTCAAGGTTGGCATCAACGGTCAAGAGATGTTTGTTGACATTTAAGTCTCCTGGTACGACGTCGAGACAATCATCGCCATCGAAGCCACCATTTATGGCCGAAGACATCCATCGACGTTAAAGTTGCAGTCGATTTTGAGAACTGTGGAAAATGTTTGCACAGCGTCAAGAGAAAAGCAGGCGCGTATCCTATTGACATCAAGAGACAAGCATACACTATCTCATCCTGCAGAAAAGCTGCAATCGACGTCAACAAAGGTCCACTGTGTATCAGCGCACTTGGCTGAATCTAGGCCTCTCTCTCCTGCTAGGTCCAAGTCACAGTCACTGTTAAACTTCTAACCATGGTGGTTGGAAGGTCTATGGAAGAATCACTGACTAAATATCAAAGGTCACAATATCGACCTACAAAAATATCGCAGCAAAAATATCGAAGACAAGAATATCGACATCCTATCTACATGAAGGTAAGTATAAAAATATCGAGAAAAAAAATATCGATGTCAAAAATATCGTTGTTAAAAATATCGTTTTTAATTTAAGTTAAAAAAATATTGTAAAATAAAGTAAATAATGCATATAATTAAAAGAAACATAGTTAAAAATATTTTAAAATGCTTAAAAATTATAAGTAATATATATAATTTGTAAATACATTAAACATATACATATAATATATAATGTATATATACTTATTAATATGTTTTAATATTTATTTTAATAACTTATAAATTGTTTAATTTATTTTTTATATATTATAAATACATCTATACACATAAAACAATAATATAAATAAAAATTAAATAAATATATGTAACAAATTTAAAAAAAATAAAAAAAATTAAATCTTTTTAAAAATAATTATACAGTACATTAGCTAAAAAAATACAAAATATTAGATAGCAGAGGAAATCAAATGACTATTCACACTCCAGTGAGTGCAACAGTAGGGAAAGTGTTGGATAGCGTAGGGGTAAAATTACTATTCCCACTCCAGTGAGTGCAACAGTAGGGAAAGTGTTGGATAGCGGGGGGTAAAAATTACTATTCCCACTCCAGTGAGTGCAACAGTAGGGAAAGTGTTGGATAGCGTAGGGGTAAAAATTACTATTCCCACTCCAGTGAGTGCAACAGTAGGGAAAGTGTTGGATAGCGGAGGGGTAAAAATTACTATTCCCACTCCAGTGAGTGCAACAGTAGGGAAAGTGTTGGATAGCGTAGTGGTAAAAATTACTATTCCCACTCGGGTGCGTGCAACAGTAGGGACATTGTAGGATCACGTAGGGGTTAAATTAACATACTTATAAAAAAATTTTTTTTTAAATAAATAACATATTAATAATTATTTAACCAAATAATTATTAATAAATACCTATTAAATTAATATTTACTTAAATAACATTAAATTACTTCCCATCCTATTCCCCTATAAACACACAACGCGCTACACATAAAAAAATAACACAATTAATTTAATTATCAATTAATCAATTTATAAAAATTATTTACCAATTAATAAATTAACAATAAATTAATTAACAATAACAATAAATATAAAATAATAAAAATTAAATATCATTCATATAATTTTTAATTAACCAATTAATAAAAATTAATTTCTAATTAATTAATTAACAATAAATTAATAGTCAATAACAATAAATATAAACATATTAACTAATTAATTATATTTAAATTACTTCCCACCCTATTCCCTATAAACCCACAAGCCGCTACACATTAAAAATAACATAATTAATTTAATTACCAATTAATCAATGAATTAAAATTAATTACCAATTAATAATTAATTTACAATAAATTAATTAACAATAACAATAAATAAAAATTAATAATAAATTAATTATAATTAATATAATTATAAATTAACCAATTAGTATAAATTAATTACCAATTAATAATTAATTAACAATAAATTAACAATCAACAATAAATAAAAACATATTAATTAATTAATTAATTATATTTAAATTACTTACCACCCTATTCCCCTATAAACCCACCCGCTACACATTAAAAATAACATAATTGATTTAATACCAATTAATCAATGAATTAAAATTAATTACCAATTAATAATTAATTTACAATAAATTAACAATAACAATAAATAAAAATTAATAATAAATTAATTATAATTAATATAATTATAAATTAACCAATTAATATAAATTAATTACCAATTAATAATTAATTAACAATAAATTAACAATCAATAACAATAAATAAAAACGTATTAATTAATTAATTAATTAATTATAATTAAATTACTTCCCACCCTTTTCCCCTATAAACCCATAACCTGCTACACATTAAAAATAACATAAGTAATTTAATTACCAATTAATCAATCAATTAAAATTAATTACCAATTAATAATTAATTTACAATAAATTAGTTAACAATAAATAAAAATTAATAATAAATTAATTATAATTAATATAATTATAAATTAACCAATTAATATAAATTAATTAACAAATAATAATTAATTAAGAATAAATTAACAATGAATAACAATAAATAAAAACATATTAATTAATTATAATTAAATTACTTCCCACCCTATTCCCCTATAAACCCACAACCCGCTCTGACACTAAAACGCAAAATTTCCTTTAAAAAAAATTACTATTTTCTAAACATTTAATACATATATTTAAAAATAATGAAAAAACTTTTTAAAAAATGTTAAACATACATATAAAATCCATAACACTAAAAGAAAATCGATATTATTAACAACTATATTTTTGCTAATGGTATTAATGACTTTGATATTACTTCGGTATTAAAAAAATCGATATTACTTACCTTAAACTCGATATTCTGGTCAACGATATTCTTGACTTCGATATTCTGTCCCTACGATATTAAAAGCTCGATATTAGTGTAGGTCGATATTTAAAATTCAATATTTTGACTGCCCACCCTATGGAAAAGGCCTGTACCTTATACTTCTAACTCAGAGTATTCACAAACATGTTCTCCTTCAAGAGTCACACCACATTCGCCATCTCCTAAACTAACACCTTCACCAAGGTTTTCGTCAGGCACACCATTGGTACCACTATGATCCAGTCAAAAGTCACGCCACATAGGAATCCACATACATCTCCTCATAGGTCAAGAAGTCCTATACGCCATTGGTCTAAGTCTAAGGCAACATAAAGCCAAGACTCCCCTAGGAAAGAGCCAACCCGATTACCTGATGGGAGAGAACGAAGGACCCCGTCTTGGTCTCAAGTTGGACACCCCGCAAGGGATGTCAGACCGCTGCGTGTTGTAGCTTCTGCAGGCCAGGACCTCAGCATCTAGTATCAGCGTGAAGCTTCTCCTCTACCTATCTAGTCTCTGTATGCTTCTTTTATACCATTTAGATAGCCTCGGGGTTCCTTACACAATCGATATGTTGTGAGTATGATTATGCAAATGAGCCTAGAACAATACCTGTGATTATGCAAAGTAGTTCTTTTTCCTAAGGATGAAAATGACCATGACTTTTACATAGAGTATGTTCATGCTGTTATGTAGGTCATGTGCAGGGACTTTTCTAAGAATCCTCATGCATAATGAATGAGGCCAGTTTCCAAGAAACTGATTGCCATTTGTTCAGCACATAACTGGGTAAAAGGTCAGTACTAGAACTGTTATGCAGAGCAAGGTAGGCAAATGTAGGTAAAAGGTCATGTAGCTACCTAGGCCTAGATTGACGTACATTGGGGTACATAACAGAACCAGTTCAAGTTCTCATACCTCACAGTCAAGACATAGGAGAAGATCATCTTCCTGGTCCTCAACTTCTCACTCCTCAGGGCGAGTTTATTCTCCTACATTATTTGACACACCTCCAGCAAGAGTCTCTTGACTTTCAGTGATGTTCTGATTTAATAATAATATTAATAATAGTAGCACTTGTAGAGCTCAACAGCTACCTCAACAGAGGTGTCCCAGTGCTATAGCGGCAATCAGGTAGGGTAAACTGGCCAGGCGCTAATCCTGGCTAAAGAGCCAGGTCTTCAGGAGCTTCCTGAACTCCCGTTCGGTATCCACCAAACGCATATGAGCTGGCAGGGAGTTCCATAACTTGGCTGTCTTCACTGTGAAGGACCTTCCTCCCATTCGCGACTTTGCAAAACGGGGTACAGAGAGCAGGTGCTGGGAATTTGATCTTAGGGTGCGTTTAGATTGGTATGGGCGCAGCCTGTGACTGAGATACCTGGGCTCCTTGTTATGTAGGGCACGATGGGCTAAGGTCAAGGACTCAAACTCGATCCTTTTTGCAACTGGGAGCCAGTGCAGTTGCCTAATGTGTGGGGAGATGTGGTGGCGGAACGGTACCCGGCGAATGAGTCTAGCTGCAGCATTTTGTACCATCTGAAGTCTGTGGCTCAGATATGCAGGTAGACCAAGGTACAAACTGTTCGCATAGTCCAGCTTACATGTCACTGTAGCATGGACTATGACCCTGCGACTCTCCTCTGGTAGGAGGTGAAGGAATTTCCTAAGGCTTCTTAGTTTCTCGAAGCAGGACGACGCAATGTGATGGACTTGAGTTGCGAAGGAGAGGTCAGAGTCCCACTTAATGCACAGATTCCTGGCTGAATTTACTGGAATTGGGGGAGAGCCCAGTTCCGCTGGCCACCAAAGTTCAGCGGACCGGGGGGGGGAGGGGGAAGACCTGGCCAAAAAATAGAACCTACGTCTTATCTGCATTCAATTTGAGTTTGTTCACGTTCATCCAGCATGCGGTGTCCTTTAGACACCCCGATAATCTGGCAAACGAGTCCTCAGAGTGGTCTTTAAATGAAAACACCAACTGGGTATCATCTGCGTAGGAGACTGCTTTCACTTCCCAGGTATTAATAATAGTAAAGAGGGGCGCCAGGTAAATATTAAAGAGTAAAGGGCTGAGGGCAGAACCCTGTGGCACGCCGCACCTTAATGGCTTGGGATCCGATTGATGCGGTTGGAGAAAGACTCTTTGTGATCGATCTGTAAGATAAGACTGAATCCAGGCTAGAACTGTGTCCTGCAGTCCTACCTGTTTAAGTCTGGCCAGAAGAATATGGTGGGCGACCGTGTTGCCCACCATATTAGACAAATCTAAAAGGATCAGCATCGCGGATGCACCTGCATCTACCGTCATTCTCACTGACTCCTCCACCTCCACCAGTGCTGTCTCAGTGCTGTAACCTGTAACCTGATCGGAAGTCAGACTGGGTATCCTGTAGGATGTCATGTGCATCTATAAAATTGGCCAGTTGCAGTTGAACCAATTTCTCTAACATTTTAGCGGGTGCCGGTAACAGTGAGATAGGACAGTAGTTATCAAGCTCCTTGGGATCTGCATTTGGCTTTTTCAACAATGGTAGCAAGAAAGCATGCTTCCAATTATCAGGGAAGATGCCAGAGGATAGTGATGTATTCCAGATGAGGTTTAAGGCAGGATTGATCCAGAGAGCCAATGATCTGAATAACTTGGGTGGGCAGGGGTTTGACGGGGAGCCCGACTTGCATTTTAAAATTTCAGCCAAGGATTCCAGTAAGGATATAGGGCGGAACTCTGAGAGAGTTTCACTAGGTTTGCTATTGTCCGATTTGAGGTGCGATTAAATTTAACTTTGACATTCCTACCACTACAGCCAATTCATCTGTGATTTTTAAGACTTTGCATCATAGAACAGTCTCAAGACCACTTCTGCCACTGGTACCTGGACTTTTAGAACCTGCAATATAATTATTTCAACTCCAGCATCACTAAGATCTTCCCTATCATGTATCCTTAAAAAAATTCAAGACTCCTGACCAGAACCCTTTGTTTCTTGGAGCAGATCCTCCTCCTGATTCCGTAATATTGACTGCCACATAAAAATCCACTCTGCAGCTTCTTCTTCTTCTGTGGTTCGACCTGACAAAGAAAGTAAGCAGATAGACACCATGGACAAAAAGATGTGTGGAACATCTGTTTCCTATATGAGGATAGCGTGTGCATCTCCTTTGCTTGGGAGGTACGACAGATCCCTATGGGATTGGCTGACCAAATTCACAGAAAAACTGCCCAATGAGGATAGACAGGATTTTCCAGAAATTTTGCCCTAATGGGGCCTGGTGTCTAATCAAATTATAAGTGCAGCTGCCGATGCGACGGACTAAGCGGTGCATGGTTACTCACACTGCATCTGTGCTAGGAGATCATCTTGAAACCAGAGGTACAACATAAAATAATGAGCCTACCATTCTTTTTTTTTTTAAATTCTTTTTATTAAACATATGTCAGTTACAGCATACAGTATTACATTGACGATCGCTGAAGGCACCAATACAGTCACCATTGCCTAAGATTCCATGTTTTGTTACAGTACTCAGGATGGGTCTCCACTCTTCCTCCCCACTATTCTAAGGTGACCATTGGTTCCACACTTTCTCCCATTTTTTGGGGCAGCCCCTACTCTCATATATTGTTTTTTCTGCTGCACAGCACCAATCCAGATCTATCTTCCATTGGCCTACGGTCGGGGGAGGGCAGCCCCCCACGCTCTGGTGATGTTCCTCTTGGCCACCATTGCCGCCATCTGGCCTCCAGCGTCACAGTCTGTCCAATCACCTCTGACATCACGCGTACCACCTGCCTCTAAAACTGTTGTATGGCTGGGCACCCCCAGACTATGTGGAAAAAGGTACCTCTTTGATCGCAACCCCGCATACAGCGATCCGTAGGGGTGCGCCCCAGCTTATGCATGATCTTGCTCGTGGAATAGGACCTATGGAGAATTCTTAACTGTATTAACCTGAATCTTGCCCTGATTGCTACCTCTCTTGGGCTCTGTATGGACTCGCCCCAGTCATCGTCTTCTAATAAGCTGATATCTGCCTCCCAACTCTCCCGCAGAGTCCTCAGCAGATCGGGGGAATTATTGATAATCTTCCTATATGTGCAGGATAGTGCCTTTTCTGGGATAGGGTCTAGTATGAGTCGGTCCTCTAGTGGACTATATTCAGGAATTCGTTCCCCTTCTCTCAGGTGTCTCCACAATGCGTTTCCTAGCTGCATGTACCTATATCTTTCCGCGTCGGCCAACTGGTATTCTCTTTGGAGATCTTCGAACTAAATTATCGCCTGGCCCCTCCATACGTCACCGAGGTGTACTATATCTAGTAGTTTCCACTTACCAAAACCCTGTAGGTTTCCCACCTCCTGGAACATATCACTGTCCCAGAGCGGGGTTCGTTCTGTCAATTTATTGTCCCACCCTAGGAATTTTTTGGCTCTCGGCCACACCTCCAATACCATCTTCGTGTGTGGGGGCATGTATTTCCTCACCGCCCTCCGATATAGCGCTCCTGGATATCCTCTGCTCCCCATTACCCAATGATCTACCCTATATGCGGGGTCGTTTCTGTCTGCGAATACCCAATCATTAATAATCATTAGTTGTGACGCCCAATAATATTTTTGGAGATCTGGTATTGCTAGGCCACCCTCATACACCCCTCTCTGAAGTTTGGTCAATGCAATTCTTGCCCCACCACCGTCCCACAGCAGCTTCCGCAGTTCGCTATTCACTTCTCTAAAGTATCCGTCCGATACTGGATATGGAGTATTTTGAAGGACATAAAGCATACACAGCAATGTCATCATTTTGAACAAAACCGCTCTCCCCATCAGGGAGATCCGCAGTGTCCTCCAGTGGGTGACATCCCTCCGCAGGCGTTCCAGTTGGGGCAACAGGTTTCCTTCCATAAAACCAGTTTCCGTCTTGGGAATGATGATGCCCAGGTATTTAAAGCTATCTTTGATTTGGAGTTTTATTTCTCCCCCTAGAGCAGGCGCGGGACCATCAGAGAGCATAAACAAGAGGGACTTGTCCCAATTGATTTGGTATCCTGAATACCCCCCAAATAAGTGAAAAATCTGTAATAACCTATTTATTGTAAAGCGGGGCCTTGTCGCATATAGAAGGACATCATCGGCATACAGGGATATGCGTTCTTCCCATTGCCCACCCCCTGCTATCCCGGACACGACTGGATCTTCTCTCACCCATGCCGCGAGTGGCTCCAGTGCCAATGCAAATAGGATGTGGGAGAGTGGGCATCCCTGCCTTGTCCCCTTATGGAGGGCAAAGGAACGGGAGACCGAGCCATTTACTCGAACCCTAGCCAATGGGTTCTTGTACAGCAGTTTGATCCAGGACTGAAAGCGAGGACCAAACCCAAATCGTTCCAGGACTGCGAAAAGATAGTGCCATTCGATACTATCAAAGGCCATACATGCGTCTAAGGACAGCAGCGCTGCCTCCGCCCCGGGGCGAGTTTTTATCAGGTACATCACTCCGTATAGATATCTGAGATTGAGCCTGGTGCTCTGATGAGGCATGAATCCGGATTGATCAGGGTGTATCAAAGTCACGATCAGCCCCAAAAGGTGATTCACCAAGACCTATATTCAGCAAGGATATGGGCCTGTAAGAGCCACACTGGTCTGGTGGTTTGCCCTCCTTAGGGATTACTACAATGGTAGCCGTCCGTTGGTCTTGTGGGAGATAGCCTCCTTCCATGGCCTCATTAAACATGTCCAGGAGATGTGGCGCTATCACGCTCGCTGGCCCTTGAATAACTCCACAGGCAACCCGTTTGGCCCTGTGGCCTTCCCGGCCTGCAAATCCTGTATGGCTCCTGTAATCTCTTCAATTGTTATATCTTTCTCAATGACTTCCATGTCCTCGTCTGGTAGTACTGGGAGCGTCATCTCTGCTAGTAATTCCCTACAGTCCAATTCTGATCTGGCAGGGTAGATGTATAGATTGCTTCGTAGTAGTCTGCGAAAACCCTCTCTATCTCCTCACCAGTTTTGTGTCTATCTCCCCTGGAGTCGCAGATCTCCGCTACCCAGTTTCTTTCCCTGTCCCTCTTTTCCAACCAGGCAATCATTTTGTTGGCCTTATCTCCCAAATCGTATATTTTTCTTTGTGTGGCAACTGCGGCCGCCATCCCGGCATTACTCGCAAGATCTCTCATTTCCTGCTGTTTAATGTCTAGGTGGTGGGACAGCGGTGGGTCGGCCCTCTCTCCCTCCACTATTCTGGCCTCCAGCGCAACCACTTCTGCTTCTAGTGTATCCCATTGTATCAGTTTTTCCTTATTACTACCCCCGATCGCGCCTGGATGTGGCCCCTTATGACTGGCTTAAAAGCTTCCCATAGGGTAAATGCCGACTCTACTGTTCCCTTGTTCTCCTGAAAATAAAGTTGTGCCCTTTCTCTGGTTTGTTTGGTTGCCTCTTTGTTCTTAAAAAACCAAGGGTTTATTCTAGGCGGTAATACGTTAGCCCTTACCGGACCCCGCATGGCCACCTCCAATGGGGAGTGGTCCAAGATAACACGCGGTCCGATTCGAGCGTTGCCGAACCATACCTTACTCCCCCTGTGTGTTAAGACATAGTCTAATCGAGAGTAGCTACCATACGCTGCTGAGTAGAAGGTATATTGCCGGGCTCGTGGATTATGCAGTCGCCATAGATCTATCAATCCCATGGCATCTGTAAATGCCCGGAGTGGCTCTGCCCCTCTCCCCCTGTTCGCCACGGTTTCTCTATCTCTCCATGGGTCAATAGTAGAGTTCATGTCACCCCCCAACACCAAGATTCCTGGCCAGAGGTCCACTAACAGGGCCCCCAGCGCCGCAAACGCCTCCGATTGTAGGGCCGGTGGTACGTAACATGAAACAATGTTGATAGTCTGTCCCTCCCATCGCCCTGTGAGTGCTACAAATCGCCCCAGCGGGTCATGCCAAACCTTTCCCACTACCAAGGGGAGGGCTGTCTTGACCAGTATCCCCACCCCTCTCGAACCGGTTGTATAGCCAGCGTGCGCGACGAGTTTGTAACCATATCTATCTAACGCTCTATATTTATTACCCTTCAAGTGTGTTTCTTGGAGCAGCACCAGATCCGGGGAATGTCGGTGCAGGTACTTCAGGACTATCATGCGTTTGATACGATTGCCCAAACGATTCACATTCCATGACATGATTCTAAGACCAGTGGTGGTCCGGCGTACCCCACTGCGCTGCCCTTGTACATTCTGGCCCTCCCCTTGGAGTACAACTTCTGCCGCAGCCATGTATGCATCAGCCCCGTAGCTTCATTCCCGGTGTACTGTCCTAATACCCCTAACTGACATTTCAATAATAAATGAAAAACATTGCCAAAACAATAACACAAAAAACACTTCATATCCCAACTGAAACTACCCCCCTCCCTGCTACTCTGCTGGCGGTTTTAATTAACCACCCACCCTCCCAACTCGCAGAGTGCCTGCCGCCCTTAAACTGATAACTAGTCGGGTTGGCAGGTGCCGAACAGACTAGGGCACCGCCCCCGAGTCCCGGCCCACCCCAAGACCCTCTTCCCACAGTTTTGAGTCCTGCCGACAACCCATCTGACCTTTGACCGCTTATTAGTCTTTGCGGTTGTAGGCCCCCTCTTGTTCTCACCCTACCCCCTTCCTCCCATAGCATGACATACAACCTCATGTATAAAGTCTCCAGTGTGATGCGTCCATAGTATTCTCATTTTCCAGACCCACCATCCGTGTGCACTCGTTTCCCAGGCATGTATTGTGTCCCACTGTGTGCCACCCCTCCAGCCACTCCCAGGCTTCCTCTGCGGAGTTAAAATACCAGGTTTTCCCCTCAGCGGCTACTCTTAGTTTTGCTGGAAACACCATAGAGTATTTGATGTCTTTGGCCCGTAGTTCTCTCTTGACGCCCTCGAAGGTCCGCCGCTGCCGTTGAACTTGCAGTGTGAAGTCCGGGAAAATACGGATTACTGCATTCTCGTGGTGCAGGTCTCCATGTGCACGTGCCGTCTGCAGGATAGCGTCTCTATCACGGAAGCTAAGAATCTGTGCGATGATCTTTCTGGGTGGGGCACCCGGCTTTGGCTTGGGGATAGGTGCCCTGTGCGCTCGTTCTATAGTAAAGTAGTTGGAGAGTCGCTTTGGCTTTAATTGATTTAGGATTAAGTCCTCCAGGAACAGATCGACGCTTGGCCCCTCCATGCCCTCCGGTACCCCCACCACTCCTATATTATTCCTTCGGGCCCGCCCTTCTTGATCTTCCAGTTTAGCCGCCATGATTTCTTGTTGCTTTTTGAGGGCCTGAACTTGTTCCTCTAGACTCTTCGTGCTGGACAGTAGGTGTGCCACCTCCGTCTCTGTTGCAGCGACTTTATCGGCCATTTTATGGAGATCCGCGCACAGAAGATTGACGTCCACTGTCACAGCATCTATTTTGGGATCTATCGTCCCTTTCAAATCCGCAATGGCCGCCATTATTGCGCTCAATGAGGGTTTTGCAGTCTCTTCCGGCCGCTGTTCCTGGGCTGCCGCCACTTGTTTGGGGACTGCATACTTGTCCATTTTATTAGTCTGTGTCCCGGCGTGCCCCTTAGGCTTCATCCAAGTTCCCTGTGCAGTGTCAGTTAATGCTGCAGCTGTTTCTGAAGGTTTCAGCTCTCTGAGGTGTGTTACCCGGTAGCTTCACTCAGCATTCACTCAGTCCCTTCCCAATAGGACTATGCGGCTTTGGGTATAGCACCTAGTATCGCTTTTATCCTTTAATTTATGCCCACACAGCAATCTCCCCTGCCGATCAGAGGATCCAGGTCCACCTTCTACCTTTCTAGGTGTATCTCACCACTTTTAGGCCCTAGACGCAGTCTTATAATCCTTCTGCGTTCCCTGCGCCTTATATAAAGTGATCACCTCCACCGCAGCCGTGGGTACCACAGACAACTCTGATGAGTCCTCTCCTGTACTGTAGTGTCTTCAGCCACTCTTTAGACGCCCCCACTGCCGCAGCTTCCCTCGCACCACTGCTTCCTCATATGGATGACACACTCCTGTGCCACTGGGTATAATGTTCCCCTTCCCCAGGAGCTCCTCACTCTCAGAATTGGGTTGCGAAGAGGGCCAGTGCCCTCAACCTGTCCCCCGCACTACACACTTTGGCGTACAGGATCTCGTTTCCCAGTCCATCCTCCCCTTTGCCGTCCTTACTGAGGCCGCGGCTCCCGCTGCCTTCTCAAATTTGTGGGCGCGGCTCACCTTCCGTGTCGTGTGCCAGCTGATCGGTCCCCGGGAGGTGCGCACACACAGGGCCGTCACTCACAGCCCAGGTTCCATGCTGTTGAGGCCGCAGCTCGTCCCCAGGCCGCCGGCTTCAATTCCCCCATCTGGTAACGGCTGCCCCGCCCGCTCACTCAGCCCGCGGGGGGCGCGCGGGGGCTCGACAGGTCTCAATGGGGGGGGTCCCGCCAGCAACTTCGGTTCGACTTTCCTGCAGCGCCCCATGCACTGAAAGTGCTCCATTGTCTCTCGCGTTCCCTCTTCCGTTCCGAGGCTGACGCTGACGCACTTGCTCCCGGTTCGTAGGCCTCGCTGCGACCGGTCCGGAAAATGCTCTGATGGGATCTGTTTTCCCTACAACGCCGTGTCTGTTGCGGGCCCTCGTTGTTCCACCGCCCTTCGCCAATTCATTGAGGTCCGCAGGACCGGCTAAATGTACGGATATTAGGGTGCTACGGACTCGAGCGCCGGAGCCCCTCTAGAAAGCCGCCATCTCGCTCGGCTCCCAAGTCACGCCCCCGAGCCTACCATTCTTGGGTAACACTTGGGACGAGGAGATGCCCAGAATAAAGAGACAGAATTGGACACTCTCAACTCTGTTGGTTTGGAAAAGAAGGAATTTTGCAGAAGGTACAGACCTTATGACAGGTGATATTTTCCACAGAGGGTTCAGATCCCTCACTGGCAACAACATCACCAGAAGGCAAGCTCACACTACCATCCTCGTAGAGCATCTAAAGGAAGACGGTCACAATAGCAACAACAACCTGAAGCCACAGGAAAGCCTTCTGATAATGAATCATCGTTTCCTCCTTCTCTGATACCCGTTCCAGTGAGGGGAAGTATCGCCAGTCACTTGGGAGAGTGGCAATCAATCACAAAAGACAGATGGGTCTTGAATATTGTTCAGAATGGCTATTCTGAATGGCTATTCTCTTCCCTTCAAGTCCCCTCCTCCTACTGTCCCTTGGCTAAAAACGTCACTGTACCAGCTAGCCCTCTTATAATCAGAAGTCAGCCTGCTAATGCAGAAAGAGGCCATGAAGGAGGTTCCATGTCATCAAAAAGGATTGAGAATCTATTCTAGTTACTTTCTAGTAAAAGAAAAGACCGAAACAAGAGTTCAGACCCATCTTAGATCTGGGAGTTCTAAACAAATGCATACAAAGAAAAAGGTTCAGAATGCTGGCCCTTCATCAAATCTATCCACAATTACATCAAGGAGACTGGATGTGTGCAATAGACTTTCAAGATGCATATTTCCACATTCCAATTACCATAAAACTTCAGAAATTTCTCCACTTCAAAGTGGAATGTCTACACTATCAGTACAATGTACTACCATTCGGCCTAAAATCAGCCCTACGAACCTTCTCAAAATGTGTGGCCGTGATCACAGCATTCTTAAGGAAACATAAAATATTGGTTTATCCTTACATAGACAATTGGCTGATAAAGAGTTCCTCACCATCGCAGACAACAGAGAATTTTCAAATTTGTGTTGAGACACAAATCAATCTAGATCTTTGTGTCGCCTTCAAATAGTCTACAGCATTTCCAGCACAAAGATTGCACTACGCGTGAGCTACAATTAACACACAGTCCGCAAAAGTGTGTCCTTTGGAGGAGAGACTATCATCAATCACAACTGAAATGTCGCAATCTTCTACAGACTCATCACCTACAAGGCAGATTGTGTCTCTACTGGGGTCGATGGCTTCTTCCATCTTATTAGTTCCTCATGCAAGGTTGAACATGAGACATCTGCAACAATGCCTGGAAGATGGAAGGCCAGTGGAATCAGCTTTCCAACCTCTGGAAAGATAAGCTGAACCTATCGCAGGCTGCAAGCTAGTCTCTCTCATGATGGTCTCAGTGGGAGAATCTGATGGTGTGGCAGGCTACCTTTCCATCAGGACCCACCTACTCAGACACTGATCACAGATGCTTCCCTTCAGGGATGGGGTGCTCACATGGGTTCCCTTCAGACTCAGGGAATCAGTCGGACAAGGAAAAAACTTACCACATCAATGTGCTGGGACTGGGGGCAGTTCACCTTGCCATAAGATCGTTCTTTCCAGTGATAACAACAAACTCTCTCCTTGTTCTAACCAACAGCACGACAACCATGGATGTCATTTGGGGATCATCAGGGGTTGCAGCTGAGACCCCTAGCTTGTTACCTGCTACTCCTGGTACTTCCTTTGTGACAGCTGGCCTCAGAGGAGGCAAACGTTTTGCCCCCTCTGAGGCCAGGGGTCCCAAAGGAAGTGCCAGGGGTAACAGGGAGCAAGATAGAGGGTCCAGCTGCGACCCCTGAGTATCCTTAAATGACGTTCATGATGACAACTATGCATTACCTGAACAAACAGGGAGGGACCCATTCTTGTCCTCTGTCTCTCGAGGCTCAAGCCATTTGGAAATGGTTACTAGCAAGGGGCTTAATGATAACAGCCATTTACCTGCCAGGTCTTTCAAATATGCAAGCAGATCCTCTCAGTCAACACTTCTAAGAAAATCACAATTGGATTCTAAACAACGAGGTCTTGCAAAACATTTTTCACAAATGGGGGTATCATCAAGTACACCTATTTGCAGACACAAACAACAGAAAATGCCACAATTAGTCATCCAGGTTTACCCAACCAAGGTCGAAGGAGAATGCCCTTTAGGTAAGATGGTCAGGAACATTTCTCTACGCATTTCCACCAACTCCTTTCATTCCAACAGTGATTGTCAAACTATACAAATCCAAGACCAGAATGATACTAATAGCACCAGAATGGCCTCATCAGTGGTGGCTCACGGACCTTCTGCATCTGTCAGAGAGGCCTCATAAGAGGTTCCAGTGCAGAAAAGCTCTCCTGTGCAAGTTTGAAGGACAGATACTACATCCCAACCTTTCATCACTGAACTTGACAGCATGGCTCCTGAATTCCTCCAATATGGACATTTAGGCCTTTCTAAAGAGGGTATGGACATTCTAAGAGAGGCTGGAAGACCTTTGACTAGAAGATCACATGCTTTCAAATGGAAAAGATATAATTTATGGTGTACACAAAATGATCACAATACGATCTTGTGCCAAGAAGATGTAGTCATTCCGTATCTTCTCCATTTAGCTAAATTGGGTCTGCAGTTTTCCTCCATCTGATAGAGACTTCTAGCCGCTAATTCCTTACCTTTGAATTTCCCCAGGCGGCAGACTGGATCCAGAAGATTTTTTTTTAAGCAGTACCCCTGCGCGCCGGAAGGTAGCGTTGGTTGGCTTCGCGTGGCGTCGTCCGAGCCAGAAGTGACGTCTGCTTCACCTATATAGGTAGAGTGACCTCTCTGTCAGTTTTTAACAGGATTTTTGTGACATTTTGTTGAACTTTTTGAGTTTTTTTCCTCCTGGTGTTTTAAGAATGTCATTGAGGAAGGCAGGTTTTAAACCTTGTGGCACCTGTCACCGGACCATGTCGGTGACGGACCCACACCTCTTGTGTTAGTGGTGTTTGGTGCACAACCATGACTCCAAGTTGTGCCCCGACTGCTGGGCCATGGGGCAGAAGGCTTTAAGGGAGCGGTCTCTGAAACTGCAAGTGGCCTGGCATGCAACTTAGGGGCCGATTCCGATTCAGGCCGGAAATCACTCCGACCGAGCCGGACCCGGAGAGATTTCCGACCGAATTGGACCCTGGCAATCCGACCGAACGAGAACGATGCGCACGCATGCAATCGGACTCGAGTCGGTCGGACTCCCATTGAAGTCAATGGGAGCCGGACGTACAACGCGTACGTGGGCTCCCATTGACTCAATGGGTGCGAGGCGAACAAGGGCGCCCCCTACAGCGGGTACGCCTCGATGTGACTCGCGGCGTACATGCACAGGTAGGGGGGACCCATGGGTCCCTCCTGTGTGCGACTCGCGTGGCTACACGTACAGGGGGGTCCGACACGGACCCCCAAAGTCCGGCTACGACGGCTCTTTCGAGCCGAACGGCGCGAGTCGGTCAGACTGCTCGCGGCACGCATCGTACTTGCCCGGCCAGGGAACGTCTCCATTGCGCTGTGCGAGTCGTGTCCGTGCGAGTAGGGTCGGAGCGGTTCGGACCCGCGTACGAGTCGGTCGGCGATTTCGCGTGCGCTCGCATCGTACTCGCTCGGCCGGACGCACGTACGAATCGGTCGGGAATAAGGGCTCCGAATCGGATCCGGTTAAGCCGAATCCGATTCGGTGCCCTACCGGCCGAGATCGGAATCGGCCCCTTAGTGGAAGTCTCGGTCTTGCTCGAGAGGAAGGTCTCGGAACTGTTCCAGGAGTCCTCTTTGTCCCACCCAAAATCGTCGGGGCACTCAGGTAAGAGGCAAAGTCAAAGCGTGCTTCCAGTTCTCCTCATCCTTCAGCCAGCACAACAAAGGAAAATCGGCGTTCAAGGCCTGGTTCTTTGGAATCTGCACCTGGGCCGACTCTGAGCCTCCCCAGTTTTCGAAGAGCCTAAGCGACCCCTCTCAAATTAAAGAGTTCTATGAGGCCATGCATCTCATTTTTGGGTGGCCTGACCCCTCCGGCGCGCCTTCAGGCCCCGCGAGGTCAGAGGGAGCCCCATCTGGTTCCTTGCCGGTGGCGCCGTCCCTGGCTCTGATTTCCCCCATGGATCCGGACTGGCACCAGTCGTACCACTACGATCCTCCCTGGTGCCGGCCTGACACCGATGCTTCTAGCGCCCATCGGCGGCGTCAGCCCCATTGTGAGCCCCAACAACAAGGAGCAGGAGCCGCCTCGACGGACACTGATTCCAGTGCCGACAGGACCCCTATATCCTAGGTCGGAGCCCGAGCCCTATTCTGAAGGGATAGGCCTCGAGGAGGAATGGGAGGGGTCGCTGGACCCTTTAGAACACAAGTATGATCAGGACATGGACTAGCGTGAGGAACTGGGTGATGCCAGCGGACTGGATACATCTCCAGATACCGGCATGCTTTCTCCCCCTACCGTGGTTATGGAAGAGGGAGCTACATACGCAATGGTGGTGTGGAGGGCAGCTGAGGTCCTCAATCCTCAGTTGCCCTCCGTGGCAGTCAAGACTAATATCTTGACAGAGGTGCTGCAACTGGGAACCCCCTCCTCTGATCCCCTACTCCTGTTCAACAAAGCCCTCACCAATGTCCAACGTCCTTCTAGGGACCTGATCCAAACCCAGCACAGGGGCTCCTGCGAATAGGACGATTGCCCGCCACCACCGCCTGCTTCAGGGGCCTCAAATTTCCTTACCCAACACCCTACCCCAGAGAGCTTGGTGGTTCAAGCCTCCACTTGACCATGATGTGTTCCCTGCCGCTCCCCTGGACAGGGAATCCAAGAGGCTGGACAGCTTGGAGAAGAAAATGTTTTCTTCTGATAGCCTTGCATTGTGGTCAATGAACACTGCATGCTTATTGGGCTGATATTCCCACAACCTGTGGAAAATGGTTGCGCAAGTGCTGCTGCAGGTCTCGGAGGAGGCCTGGGCTATTCTCCCCCAAGCAGTTACAGACAGGAGAGATGCAACAAAGTTCACTATACGCTATGGCTTGGACACAACCGACTCGATGGGCAGAGTAGTTTAGTCAACGGTAGCCCTCAGACGCCCGGTCTGGCTAAGGGGGATGTCCAGGCTTCTCTTATGGACATGCCCTTCGATGGCACCCGTCTCTTCGGAGACAAGCCAGACTCGGCGCTGGAGCGCTTTAAGGACTCGCAGACTACGGTCAAGTCCTTGGGCCTCTCTGCTGCCCCACATCCCCAGTCTGCCTTTTGCTCCTTTTGTGGCCACGGAAAGGGCTTTCAACCACCCGACTCTAACCCAGCCACCGAGCCACGCAAGCTTCTCGGTCTCTGAGTGGACAAGGGTGCGGTTCCTACTGGCCTCGTGGGTCAGGTAGCATAAGGTCCAGGCACCACTCTTCCCCCCCCCCCTGCAGCTCCAGCCTCCAAATCTTTCCCTTTAGGATCATGGGCATCCAGCTGGTGGCATGATCTGCCATCACCTCCACCACTGGTAGTCCATAATATCGGACAGGTGGATTCTGCAAATCATCCAAAGGGGCTACTCCCACTCCTTCAAAACTAACCCTCCCTCCATGCCTCCATCTTATGACCAGCTGACGGAGGATCATTTGTCCCTGCTCCACGAGGAAGTCATGACTCTCTTGGCCAAGGGAGCCTTGGAGAGGGTTCTGGTGCAAGAAGTAGGCTATGGTTTATATTCCTGCCACATCACCCCTGATTTGAAATCCCTCAACTGGCTCTGCTACGAGGCAAGAATTCAGCTGAAAATTGCATGCATGACCCACAAAGCTCTACACTTCAATACCCCAAGTTACCTTTCTCAGAAGCTTGAACTTTCTGGAGGCTCCAGATACTCTAGAAGCTCCAGCACTTTATGCTGAAACCACAGAGATTCTTTAAAAACAAAACCTACAATAGCGCCTTCTCTGGCATTGCCCTGAGAATTTGGAGCTCCCTCCCCCCTAAAACTACTCATGAACAAATTTCTGCCCTAAATCCTTGGAACTCTTCTCTCTGAGCATATCAGGACTCGTCAACTTCACTCATGATTACTGCTCAGTTGTTATACTATTGTTTTGATCTATCTGTCTTATCATTGAGGTGATCCCACCCTCATCTGGGGATTTGCCATATCCTGTACTGTTTCTCGACTATGAAAATATTGGTTTTATATGTCTTTGCTCTTTGAACATTTGTAAAGCATTCTGATACCCGCAAGTGTCATGTTCATGCTATATAAAACTTTTCAAATAAATACTTTCCGGTCCCCAAGAAGGACAAGGGTCTTCGACCTATTCTAGATCTCCAAACCCTCAACTCCTTCCTCAAGAAGGAGAAGTTCAAGATGCTTACATTGGCTTAAGTTTTGTCTTCCCTGGACCCGGTGACTGGATGATAGGGTTAGACTTGCAGGGCCCCTATTTCCATATCCCCATCATGCCTGCCTATTGCCGTTATCTGAGATTTATGGTAGGCCACGAGCATTTTTAATTAATTGTGCTCCCTTTTGGCCTTACCAGCACCCCTCAGGTGTTCACCAAGGTGATGGTTGTGGTTCAGCTCATCTGCGTAGATCAGGGGTGCCAGTCTTCCCCTATCTCGGCGACTGGCTGATGAAGGTGGGCTCGCCTCAGGCTATTGTCTCCCACCTCCAGACTACGGCAGACCTCCTGCATTCGCTGGGGTTCACTATCAACATGCCGAAGTCACAGCTGGTTCCCTCTCAAACGCTTCCTTTCATCAGAGCTTTTCTTGATAGAGTGCACTTTTGGGCTTATCCTCCCTAGTAGCGAGTTCTGGATATTCAGGTTACGATAGCGATGTTTCAGCCTCTATCTTGGATTTCGGTGAGAATGACTGTGAAGCTGCTGGGCCTCATGGCCTCCTGCATCCTGCTTGTGACACATGCCAGACGGCGTATGCGGGCTCGGCAGTGGGACCTGAAGTTCCAGTGGGTGCAGCACCAGGGGAATCTCTCTAACATGGTCCAGATTTCGGAGGGAATTGCAAGAGACCTGCAGTGGTGTCTAAAATCCGTGATTGGATCAAAGGCAGAACTCTCTCCCACCCCCAGCCAGATCTCACAGTAGTGACAGATGCGTCACTCCTGGTATGGGGCGGCCATCTGGGAGAGGTGGAATCTGGACTCCACATAAACATGCTGGAGATCTAAGCGATATGACTGGTATCGAAAGCCTTTCTACTCTCCATCAAGGGAAGGCTGGTGCAGGTGTTCACGGACAACACCACCTCCATGTGGTACTGCAACAAACAGGGCGGAGTGATGTCATGGTACCTTTGTCAAGAGGCCCTGCATCTCTGGAAACGGCTGAAACAGCAGGGCATATCCCTGGTGGTTCAACACCTGGCAGGTTCCCTGAACACCAGGACAGACAAACTCAGTGTTGATGCCTAGCGAATCACGAATGGCGCCTCCAACTAGAGGTGGTACATGGCCTATTTCAGCAGTGGGGAGAGCCTTGGTTAGATCTGTTTGCTTCTGTCGAGAACACGCAATGTCAGCAGTTTTGTGCTCTGAAGTTTCCAAGGCAGCTCTCGCTCTGAGATACTTTTCATCTCGAGTGGAGCTCAGGCCTTCTGCACGTCTTCCACCCATACCACTTCTGCCCAGAGTTCTCAAGAAGATCAGGAACAACCAGGCCCAAGCCATCCTTGTGGCTCCAGACTGGGCACAGAGAGTCTGGTATCCTGAGCTTCTCAGCATGAGCATCAATCCTCCGATTAGGCTGCCCCTTCGAGAGGATCTTCTATTGCAGCAGCAATGGAGGGTTTTCCACCCAAACCTGTCAACATTATGCCTTCTTGTGTGGAGACTGAACGGCGACAGTTGACAGCTTTCAACCTTCCTCCGGAAGTCTGCAATGTTTTTCTGGAAGCCTCCATTCCTGTCTGTTTTGCCAGACAAACTGTTGCTTCGCACTAGAGCCTCTTTCTTGCCGAAAGTGGTAACACCATTCCATGTGGGCCAGTCAGTCACCTTGCCCACTTTTTATGCTCCTCCACATCCCTCAGAAGAATAGAATAGAATAGAATAGAAGGGGTTTTTGTATAGCGCATGGCTACCCGGAAGCATCCCAGCGCTGAGGATCACTAGAGTGGGGGAAGCCCTCAAGGGAAGAGCCAAGTTTTGAGTTGTTTGCGAAAGGATGAATGATTAGGTTGGCTATGTAACGGCAGCGGCAAGCTGTTCCAAAGCTTGGAGGCATTATACGAGAAGCGTCTGCCTCCACTTCTAGCCTTTTTGATCCTAGGTACCACTGCAAGGTGCAACTCATCCGAACGGAGGTTTCTATTGGCTTTGTAGGGACGGATCAAAGATTTAATAATAGGAGGACCATTTCCTCCCAAAGATTTATGGGCGACGCATAGGGCCTTGAAATTGATTCTTTCCTGGACTGGTAACCAGTGGAGAGTGCGTAGTGCCGGTTTTGCAGAACTACGTTTCTGAGTTCCCGTAAGCAATCTGGCCGCAGAGTTCTGCACAGTCTGCAATTTAGATATAACATTTTTGGGGGCACCTAAATAGAGGGCGTTGCCATAATCTAATCTTGATAGGATGAGCGCTTGTACCAAGATTCTTTTAGCTTGGGCTGGT
This sequence comes from Calotriton arnoldi, assembly GCA_963921515.1. Taxonomy (NCBI): domain Eukaryota; kingdom Metazoa; phylum Chordata; class Amphibia; order Caudata; family Salamandridae; genus Calotriton; species Calotriton arnoldi. The sequence goes on along the minus strand of CAWUFW010003701.1, from coordinate 1,222,699 downwards.
AGTAGCGGCAGAATTTGTGGATCATTCTTAGTAGGCCAAAACAGAGCGCGGTTGTTTTCCTGGCTTGAATTTTGAATGAAAGCTCTTGGTCCAACCAGACACCCAGACTTTTTATCTCTGTTTTTGGAATGGGTGCTGGGCCCATACAGGCTGGCCACATAGTGTTCACCTTAAAGTTTAACTGATTGCCCAGAAGCATAAGATCTGTTTTGTCACCATTGAGTTTTAGGTGGGAAAGACTCATCCACTTAGTGACTTCCTCCAGGCAGTGGTAGAGATCCAAGAGCATGTGGTTGGTCTGAGTCAAAGCCACCACCAGCTGGGTATCATCGGCGTAGGCGACTATCTGGATCCCAAAGGGGAGAACGATCTCCGCCAGTGGATGCATATAAACATTAAAAAGGGTAGGACTCAAGGGCTAGGCCCTGTGGAACTCCACATTTAAGTGGGACCGATTTAGACAGGGCATCACCTGAGAACACCTGGAAACACCTATCCTCCAGGAAGGATTGGAGCCAAGATAGCACCTTGCCTGAAACACCTAAGTTCCTAAGACGGTGAGCCAACGTCTGGTGGTTCACCGTGTCAAAGGCCGCGCTTAGGTCCAGGAGAATTATGGCAGCTGTACCTCCCACGTCGAGAATCTTCCTTGCTTCTTCCACAACTGCCAATAAGGCGGTCTCGGTGCCTTGGCATGGGCGAAAGCCTGTTTGGGAAGAGTGAAGCAAGGAATTGGATTCCAGAAAGGAGGAGAGAGACTGATTAACAATTTTCTCTGCAATTTTGCCCATTGTCGGAAGCAGCGAAATAGGGCGATAATTGCCCAAGTCTGCCGGATCCAAGTTTGGCTCCACTTTCTTGACCGAAAAAGAGCGTTGTTGTTCTCCCTTGACCCCAGATGAGAGTTCCAGGTAAACGATCAACTTTTCGTGGGGGATGTTGGAGTGAAGAAGGGTCGGACGGTGCAGAAATGAACCATTTCACTCTGGGTCATTCTCTGCTTTAAAATCTGGTATGCACTGGCCAAGGAGCAACACCCTGAGAACTTAAGGGCTCATTCCACCGGAGCTAAAGCGGCAGCCACTTCTTTAGAACGTGGAGTCCCAGGCCTAGACATCTGCCAGGGAGAAACGTGGGCGTCCCTTCACACGCTCACCAAACATTATTGCCTGGACAGCCAGGTCTGCTGGAATGGGCATTTTGCTTATTTGGTCCTGCTGGACTTTCTAGTTTGGAATTTGTCCGCAGCCCACCACCAGGGATTGTATTGCTTGGGTATCTATTCAAAGGTAAGTAATCTGCGGCTAGATGTCTCTATCAGATTAATAAGTTACTTACCTTCTGTAATGCATTATCTGGTAGAGACAAAATCTAGCCACAGATTCCTTGCTGACCCCTTCATCCTCCCTGCTCTGCAGACAGATTTCTAGGGTTAGGGATAATTGCTTTCAGGGCCCTAGTTTGGACACACCAGTGTCAGTGCACTTCATGGCTCCGCGCTTCTGGAGTGGAAAGTCATGAAAAGTAACTGATGTCAGCATGCCAAGCTGGCGCCTATATAGGTAAAGTGGACATCACTTCCGACACAGACGTCACTGATGTGTGGAGCCAACCGACGCCACCTACCGTCATGCAGGGGTACTGCTCATGCCAAAATCTTCCGGATCCAGTCTGACTCCTGGGAAATTCAAAGGTAAGGAATCTGCAGCTAGATACTGTCTCTACCAGATAATGCATTACCAAGGGTAATAACTTGTTTATATCACAGCACGATTTTCAGTCCTTAAATGCTTTTTGACACTTCTCAGTCCAAATCACCTTCTTGGGCGGCTTCTTGGATGTCAAAGCTATCAATGAGTCAACTATGGTCCCTTAGTTAGCTACAAAGTTTCTATAGTAAACAGGGAGGCCTTGATGGTAGCCACCTCCCACTTCAATACAGACCTAATCTTGGCATCTAAGTGGCATATCTTCCTATAACACTTAATAGCTAAAATAGACTACAATGGACTACCTCACCGGGCACTTCCCTGCTTTGATGGTCAGTTTTGAGCCCTTTATTCTGATTAACACCTGTTCTAGGTACCTCAGATGGTCCTTCCATTAACTGCTGAATGATGCAATGTCATCTAGGTATGCCACACAGAACTCTTCTAGCCCTGATAGAGCATTGAAGGAAAGTGGTAGGAGCATTCTTCAACCCAGAGGGCAATACTTTGAACTGAAAAAATACCTTTTGCTTGGAAAATTCAGTCTTCTCTTTGGCACTAGATGTTAAAGCAATCGGCCAGTAGCCACTTCTCAGATCAAAAGTGGTCCAGGACTTTGCAACCCCCAGCCGGTACACAAGCTCAACAGATGTGAGTATTGGAAGTAAATCTGCCTTGGTGACTTCATTGAGGGACGGTCTGTCCATACAAAAATGCAAGTCTCAGGAACTTTGCTTGGACACCAACACCACAGGGTTGGTCCAAGGACTACGGGATCACTCAATCACTCCAAGTCCACCATTGTGGCCTCTTTTGCTTTGATGCACTCCAGAACTCGGTCAGACAAATGTAAAGTCTTACTTTTGATATGTAGACTATCTCCTATGTCTGTGTCCTGAACGTAGATATGGGTTAACTGGGGAGTCAGCCACAAATGATAGAAAAATCACTGCAGGACCATCCTACACTCTTTCTGCTGCTTGGCCATTAACTTAAGGACATGCTCTACTCCTTCAATAGATCCATCTTTTATTTCACTATGCAGGAAGTCAGGAATATTCTACCTGTCTTCCTCGTCTTTCTCTGCCATGATGTTCACATGATGTCACATGATTATGCAGTAGCAATCCAATTACCAGCTACTTCTCTTATTACTTATTGACTGCATGCTTACCTTTGATTGTGTACTGATCTCTTCTGCCTTCTTCTAGCTTCACGCTATACAAATACCAACACTGCACGAGAAATCTTAGAATCACACAGCATACGTATTGTGTCTAGGCCGCACCGGATAATGGGGTTTTAACATCACCTGGACAGAGGTAAGTGAACCATTGCTTGAGTTGGGGAGTCCAGGTTATTGTAACCCCACACAAACCACTGAGCATACCTGCTGGTTTGGTGTCTGTATTTTCTGGGTTACTAACAGTCCGGTAAAGGGTTCAGGGGTGCAGTGGTAATTCAAATCCAATTTCGTTCTTTGGAGTAGCACTCTCAAGCACTGCACTAAGAAAGGAATCTATATACGTTTTAAAGTGTTTTGTTTCAATAGTAATAACCACACAAAATACAATTAAAACAGCATTTATGCATGTTGCAAGCAACAAGAATAAAAGGAACAGTTCTAACATAATTATAATGTTCCTAGCTTCCTATTGCCCTATAATTTGCTTTTATTCACCAAGCTATGAGAGCATGGAGTACCTAACTTGCCTCTGGAGTTTCTTGGGGCCCGGTGCACTGCATTCCTGTTATCAAACTTCAGCCGGGAGAGAGTGTTGCCTCAGAATTTAAAAACATGATCAGCTTAAACGCATGATCAGCTGGGCTCAGCTCTTCTCCTCGCTGTGTGCTTCTATGCGCTACACTACAGTGCAACAGGGCTCTTGCTGAAGTCCTATGCTTTTCAATATGTATATTTATGGCCCTCCTTGCAAATCTTGCCAAAAAGTTTGGCTTCCTTCCTCTGTCACATGCTGACGACATGCAGCTGTTATTTACTCTTGATCAAGACTCAAATAATGTTAAAGCTTGGTTCTCTGCAGGAATGTTAACTATTGCATCTTGGATGACAGAGAATTGTCTCCAAGTGAATGTCAATAAAACCGAAAACATGCTGTTTGGTCAGGTCCAGCAGCTTTGGACATCTGAATGGTGGCCTTCTGAACTTGGTTTAGCTCCAAATCCCAAACTGGCTGTAAAGAATGTGGGCGTCCGACTTGACCAGGCACTTACCGGGAAAGAGCAGGTTGCTGCCACTACTGGGTCATCTTTTCACGTGTTACGGCTATTACGGAGAACTTTTCCTCTCCTCCCTCACTCTGAAAGTAGTGCTTTAGTCCAGCAACTGGTCGATAGTCATTTGGACTATTACAACGCTCTTTTGGCTTCTATAAATGAACCGGACTTAAGCAAGTTGCAGGTAGTTCAAAATACGGCAGCACGTCTCATTTATAATCTTTCAACTAGGACAGCCTCTGCCCCTCTGCTGTGCTAGCTTCACTGGTTACCAATACGCAAAAGAATCATCTTTAAGGTCTGCTACCTGACTTACTAGTCCTTGCAGGGCAAGGCCCCGAGCTATCTTTTGGCTAAGTTCATCCACTATTGTCCTTGCAGAGCTTAGAGATCCAGTGACAAAGCCTTGCTTTCAGTTCCACGTATTTCCAAATCTCGTTCTTTGGGCAGATCCTTTTATTACTTGGCTCCCTTTTTGTGGAACAAACTTCCACTTTACATACGCCAATCTGAAGTTTACTCTAACTTTAGGAAACTTCTAAAAAACGTTATATCAGGCTTGACCTGTCTATTACTCTGCTCATAAGCTGTCTGTACCGAGATACCCTTTCCAGGGTGATTCATGCACACTACAAGTTAAACTGACATAACTTAACATATTGACTCTCAGCATAAGAGTGAACGATGTGGCAGTCTGGCAGGAACCGTAGTGAGGCCCTCTTGGACCCACTTTGCTGCTCTTTTTAGTTTTACCATTTACACGCTTTAGCAGATTTCGTTTTAGCAATGTTATTTTATTAGTTTAGGCTTTCACAATATTATTTCTGAGAAGATGCTGCACATGCTGATTGCTTTCAGAAAGCCTTTCCTGCTACATTGTCTGTACACTTCATTGAAGGCTAAGAACAGAACAAGATATCCCAGTGTTTACGTTGCCCATTCGTAAACAGCTTCTAACATCTAGACACATCACTGCATCAGAACTGTTCTTCTAATACAGTGGTTTCATTATATGAACAGTGAACGGTCCCACTATGAGTCAGAGGGGCCACTGTCTTGGAACAACAGCTGTGTTCGACATGCAGCTCTGTTTAGGCCAATCTTCCCTCCTCCGGATAGGTATAGGGCGCAGGCTAACCTTGAAGATCGAGCAGAGGGTACATCCACTATGCTGTCAGAGTAGAGGGTAGTGTTTATTCTTTTGTTCATCATGCCGTTACTTTGCTTTGTTTTAACTGCCTAATAATTGCAGCTCATTCTTTGCAAGATTGCAGGTCATGATAGTTCTCCAGAATCTTCAAGAGTTTCTGGGTGCAAAAGCAACTAATGTCTTCATAGAAGTTGAAACCCCAGACCAACGCGTCAGCCCTCCAAACAGACTTTGCAAAACTAAACATACAGATTGAGAGTGACATAATGCCGACCATTAGGGTAATATGCTGGGAAAATTTTACATTTACTTATGATATTCTCTTAGTGGAGGTCGATTGACAACTAGAGTTTGTAAGAACAGCCCCACAAGGAGAGGATGTGATTTATATCCTCTTTCTCAGCGCTTGTCCCTGAAGAGGTTCCACAAGTGTATGCTGCAGAATGGGCTCTTGCACTGCATTATACCGCAACCATGTAGGCTGGGATAAGGACTCCCCTTATCATACTATACCCATATGGTCCAGCCTGCAAGTGCAACCACAATAACAAATTAAATATGAAGCAACAGCTCCTCTCCTGCAAGAGAAATTCTCTCACAACTTGAGTAGCAGGGAATTATTGAACTCTGCGTATCTCCTATAAATAATCCCTTATTTCCGCTAGCTAAACCAGATCATTCCTACTGCATAGTCTTAGACTACAGACATTTAAACAGTCATACCCAGACATTTGCAATTTAAAATTCACAGTATGGTTTTAATGAACAATATTGTCGGTAAGAAATACAAAACAACCTTGGATATTTCCAGTGCTTTTTTAGCATGTGAAAGCAGAGATCTGTCATAGTTTTCTGCGCTCGGCTCCCAACACCACTTTTGTCGACTCCCTCAGGGGTATAAGCAGGCGCGGCCATGCCATATAAGCGCGTGGGGGTGGGGGACGGGATGGGGAGGGGTTTTGACAGCCGACGACGAGGGAAAATAACATTTAAAAAAAAGACAAACACTCACTTTGCACTTGCTGTATCGCCGACTCGGCGATGCGGCAAGCGCAAGGCAAGAGGTTGTCTTTTTTTAATGTTATTTTCCCTCGTTGTCATCTGTCGTGTCCCTCCACACCGCGCTTACCTGCACCGGCCGCACCTGGGTATAACAGTCCAGAACTGTTTGCTGCCCGACTAACATTAATTCTAAATGATATTGACCAAAAAGCATTGCTTTGTTGACGATATATATATATATATATCGGATGATGACTTAAACACTTACTTAGCCAGAGTACATCGCATTGTATTGAGATTTGCTGAACTAGGCTACAAGTTTAATTTAAAAAAAAAAAAAAAAAATTTGCTTTTCCCAGCGTCCTATTTTTAGGATATCAAATATCAAATAAGGGTAAGAGCCTGGTGCCACATTTCCTAGAGAAATGTGCTCTTTTACAACCACCAAGCACCATTAAAAAATTGCAATCCTTATAAGGATTCTTCAATTTTGGCAGAAAATACATACCAAATTATGCACAACTCATAAAACTCTTATACGATTTAATTCATCCTGATTTTTCCAGTACATGTTGGACATCAGAACATACAGTCACTACAGACTGACATGCTTGCATCAAGACACACAGAAATGTCAACGAAAATGTTTTGGTCATCCATATAATTGCGGATGCCATTTGCTTTACATATGTTGCATTCAATGAAGGTGACACTGTGCCAATTGGATATAAATCACATTTATAGTCTAATGCTGAAATGTGTTTTGCATCCACTGAAAAAATACTGACTCCAGTACAGATGGCTGTCATTAAGGAAAAACCTTTGGCTCAAGGGAAAGGCATAATTGTCATTACTCCCGTCCCAGCCTTAGAGGCTGTTACAAAGGCCAGTGTTCCTAATACAAAAGCCTTACATCCTATATAGATACAATGGGCCACTTGCCTGAGCGCCACTGATGTAGACTATGTTTTTGACCCTACTTTACAAACTCAAGAATTACTCCAACATGAACATCAACACACCATGCCCAGTAACGTTTTGATCCTGAACAATATAAACACGTCATAAATACTGATGGTTCAGCCTAACCTGCAAGAGGCACCAAACACCAATGTTTGGCAGCATGTGCCGTGGTATATGGTGTCATGTTGGATGGAAAATTCCATCTTCAAAAATATTTCACACAGTCCCTAGGGGGTTGAACTGCACAACTGACTGAACTATAAGACTTGGTCCTGGCACTAGAGAATATGGGGCCCGATTCACAAAAGTAATCTGAGACAAAATCCTAACTTTACGACTTTCGATATTCACAAAGGGCATTTAGGAGTAGTAAAAAGTCGTAAAGTTAGGATTTTGTCTCAATTAAACTTAAGTTTTGGTCTTAAGTTAAACTTAAGACCAAAACTTAAGTTTAACTGAGACAAAATCCTAACTTTACTACTCCTAAATGCTTTTGTGAATACCGAAAGTCGTAAAGTTAGGATTTTGTCTCAGATTACTTTGTGAATCGGGCCCAATTTTTGTGAATCAGGCCCATGGATCCTGAATTCCCCTCACTCATGGTGTGTGATTCATATCCCTGTGTCCAGTCTTTTAATATAAATTTACATTACTGACACCTGAATGGATTCATATCCTCAAAGGAAATTACTACAAAGCACTAGCTGCTTTGTGGAAAGATGGCACAACTTAAAAGCAGTTTGCCACAGGCTCTTGTGATACACACATTGAGTCACCAGAGTGTTGGAGTACACATTGTAGGGAATTCATTGGCAGATGAAGCTACCAAATCTGCAGTGAAGACTGCTACAGTAGCTACGATTACTCATTCTCACATGAGGGTGGATGAAGATATCATGGCTGCTGTCAATGCTTCGCACAAAGGCACCCCTTTACCTGAATAATATCCAGCAAAATATTCCTCTCACTTAAGTGCCTAAAATATTCCTTTTTGCTACCATCCCTGGGGAGGGTAATCATAGCTGCCTATGAGGGTTTAGCATCTTCTCACACTAGTGTGGCACCCAAAACTTCCTTATTACAGAAGCGCTATTGATGGCATGGTCTGTAAAAACAGACAAAACAGTATGTCCTTAGCTGTGACTTCTGCCAACAAATTAAAAGCTCAACCATTGCTACTTCTAACAACAGAGTTGTTTATGATTAAGAACACCGTTGTAGGTGTCCACCAATTCTCTTCCTCTAACGACGGCTCCTGTTTTTCAACAGACTGCTTCTGGTTACTTTGTCAATGTTGATGACTTTTCTTCTGATTCTTCTGACACTTCACTACATGGTGTACGTGATTTTTTTCTGTGGCTGAAACACACTTATCTGATCCCTCCATGGCGTTACATTACTTTTCCTGTTTCTTTGGATTGGATTTGTGACCATTTTCATCTTGCTAATAAATTGACATTATCTCCCAAAGCGTTCTACAGCAGAACTCGTAGTCGATGAGATGAGATCTCATTCTTTTTCACATAAAGTGTAAAGAGACCTGTTCCTTGAGAACATGTCTGCTTTTCTAGTGCTTGTTCGCATTGTTTAGGATAAGATCCCGTATGAAATTTTTGGTCTTACAGAGACACTGCAGATTCCTTATGTTTTTAAGGTTGCGATGGGTGATGTGATTACCCCTGGATTTATTTCTGATGATTGGGATGTAAAGACATTTCCTCAATGCTCTCAGGGCTTGAATAGTATACTCTATTTGAAAGTGAAGATTTGTATCTTCAATCTACTAATTATGGAGAGATGTATTGTCATCATCACTATGCACATCATTATTTACATAGAGCTAGTGTTCCATGTACAGTTTTCAATTTTACACAATGGGAACATAGTCCGACTCCTCCAGTGGGTAGCTTCAAAATATACATGAACAAATTTGCATATTTTTCAGAGTATAATCCTTCAGATCCTGTTTCCTTTTATTTTAAACGTACCCCCTCACAGGCAGAAAAATGCAAACCCAAATAAAATTGGTTTATTCAAATTCATTCATTTCCCAACTGGCCCTAAAAGGCTATGACTATTGGAAAGACACTGTTGATTTAAACTCAGTTTGGGGACCAATATGTTGGCAAGTGCAGGGCACAGACATGTTATTTAGAGCCAGAGTGGTTGTAAAATTGATGCTTTTCTTAAATAAGACAGTACAGCAGACTACTTGCTTGGGGCTAGCCAAGATCAAAGAAATAAATGTGCCCAACATTCCCTTAATTGCCCATTTTGATAATTGACAACATTTGGTAAATTACACTGTGGAACAGCTCAATAGTATGGTGCAAAATGGTACATACACCTCAACACTTTCAGGTCCTGATGGATGATTATTGTGACCAGTGGACACAAATGGTTGTCATGCTCATTTTTTGAACTCTACATAGGGTTTTAAGGCTAGCAGGCCAGACTCTTGTTACATCCAGTCTCAACGCTCGGGGATGATTACTTCCTATTCCGTAGGAAAGTTATGCCAGCAATGGTTGCAACATTCCACTTTGTCTGCAGTAAAAGAACATCTTTCTCTCCTTACGGCAAATTGATCAAGCTAGTTTAGAGAAAGCACTTGCTGTTCTTGATAATGGCATGAATAAGTTGTCAACTTGTATTTACAGTTTGAATAACATTATGTTGTCTGCAATTGACATTAAACAAAATGGCATGTCTTCTTTATACTATGGGCAGAGTCAGCTTAGGTCGATTATGCAGTTGAGTAGGACATTACTAGTCTTGAAATCTCACCATGTGCCATAGCGCTATTTTAACACAACAGAATTGTTTTTACCTTTTAATTTTACACATAGGCAACAGGTCATGGCTAAGAAAGGCACTACATATACAATGTTAAACATCGCAAAATTAGAACAGATGCCTTTCACTGTAGTCGAGACAACGTCAGCAGAATGGTTAATACACGAGGTGATCTCATTACCAATTTCAACGTTTCAATTTACATCTTGCTTGAAACACTTCCCAGAAAGCAGATATGAGTCTTTAGGGGAGAGTTTTGTTCACAAATTCTGTTCCTTAGTGGAAACAAATGTGAACCTTCGCTCGGCCACTCACTTATGTGTAAAGCGGTGACACTGCACGGGGCATACAATGCTTCGATGGGGGAAACGTCCGGAACAAAACAGCCAGAACCACACGTTCTGGAACACCGCAAGCGTAACCACACTTGCTCGAACAACGCATCTGCCTTAAGGCACATGCGCTCTAGTGTTCAGGATGGGCGGGGACTCAGGACAAGAATCGGAACAGGAAGCTCCGAGCGTCGACAGGTAAGTGGGACTGGGGCCGGGTCTGGAGGTCGCTTTCGGGGGGAGGGGTACTTTTAAGAAGGGGGCAGGTTTTTGGGGCTCAGGGTGGGGGAGGGGGTTGGGGTCATTTTAAGGACTGGGTTTGGGGGAGTTTTTTACGAATGAGGCAGATTTAGGGCTCAGGGCGGGGGATCGGGGTAGTTTTTTTAATTGGGGGAAGGGTTTTAGGCCTCAGGGCAGTGGAAGGGGTTGGGGTAATTTCAAGGACAGCGCATCGGGGTGGGGTAGTGTATGTTAAGGTGTAGGGTTTTATGCCTCAGGGCAGTGGAGGCACAGGGGTAGTTTTCAGGGCAGATTTTGGGCCTCAGGGCAGGGGGGCAGATAGGGGGTTAATAATTTAGGTCTTAGGGCAGGGGAGGGTGGTCGGAGTAGTGGCAAAATTAACCACGCATGCCCCCTTACCATTCATGCCTTTACAACGAAATGTCTTGGTAAAGGCATGCGTGGTAAAGGAATGCTTGGTTAAGACGCATTCGTGGCTCGGGCTGCGTGTTAGAGGCACACGTGGTTTAGCCATGCATGCCTCCATCATACAACTGCTTCGATGGCTAATCTGGCGTACTACTTCTTCGATTCGTCCAATCATTAGATTACTTTCTAATGGAAGTTATTTGATGTTGAACTTTCAAAGTTGCTGTGGGATGAGAGCAGATGTTCGTTCGGTCTCTCAGATAGTCACATGTTGCAATTCTGTGCTATTTCCTCCAAAGCGCATGCCTACAGGAGTTAGCTTATGGCCTTCCATTCCAACCCCAAAGGTTAGCTTTGACAAGCTGAGCAGACTAAAAGCCATATTCTTTCAAAAGGACGTAGCACTTACATCTGCCCGTGAAACCTTTGAACCACAAGTAGCAAGCTCGTCCTCCAAAATTCAATCGCTATTATGCACTAACTTGCCTCAGCATTTTTGTGAACTTGAGCAACGCATATTTAACGCTTTTCACACTGCTGGTGTGGTGCAATTTTGGTCCGGCTTTGTTAACACTTTTCAGACCATTTTTTGAGTGATATCGTCTTTCATACATTCTGTGTTTTCTAGAGTTTTTGGAGGAATGCCACTTGGGTTATTTCTCATTTGCGGTATTTTGGTCCTATTTTTGCTGCTCAGCAATGGATATTCCATTTCGAGGCCAGGTGGTGATGGATCATGAACGCATGGTACAGGTTTTTGGAGTGTCCTTGCTTCAGGGGCTGAACGATGACTGGTTCCTGTTCCGTAGACCATTGTGGTTTACCTGCATGCAGCCTGTGTTCCACTGTCTGTGGTGCCCTTTCGAGTGTGAACTTGACATCTGCCTTGTAATGCAATTGGTACCATCTATGGACTTAGATCTGCTGATGCGTCCGATGAGGACCCAATTTCGGAGTTGTCCCATGAGACTGCCATTGCTCCAGGATGCTTTCTACGAGCCATTCTATTCCTTGGATGTGGATGCTACGGCTCCTCAGTTATTGGATCCTGGCTGTTCTAATGCGGGTGCACTGCAGGATGACACACCTTTGGTATTGTATGAGTGTTATGACCATGTTTGTTCTTTAGAATTAATCAACGAGGCCATTGTGGAAATACCGTCTGCGGATGCTGAATCTATCTCGGATTCCTTTAACACTGAGAACATGGATGACATCTTGGAAGACTCCTTTGAATTTTAATTTGGCCCTTGTTTTTAAATGGTTTTTAATGTTTATTCTTTTTTAGGACATTTTAATTGGCATATTTTAAGATGGCTTCTGTTTGCTTGGTTTGTGAATTTGACAATTTTTTTTTATATGGTTTTCTTTTTAGTATAGTTTTATATAGAAGCTGGGTATTTTCATGGACAAGGGGAGGGTGTAATGAGGCCTTCTTGGACCCACTGTGGTTCTCTTTTTTGTTTTATATTTTACACGTTTTAGCAGACTTCATTTTAGCAATGTTATTTTATTAGTTTCGGCTTGCACAATATTATTTCTGAGAAGACGCTGCACATGCTGCTTGTTTTTAGAAAGCCTTTCCTGGTACATTGTCTGTACACTTGATTAAAGGCTAAGAACAGAACAAGATATCTTTGTGTTTGTGTTGCCCATTCGGAGACAGCTTCTAACATCTAGACACATCACTGCATCAGAGCTGTACCTCTAACACAGTGGTTGTATTATATAAACAGTGCACTGTCCCTTTATGGGTCAGAGAGGCACTCCAGCTATGACTGTCCTGGAACGACTGCTATGTTTGACTTGCAGCTCTGCTTACGCTGATCTTCCATCCTGTGGAGAGGGATTGCCAATTCCACATTGGGCTGATTCCTTGCTCCAGTTATCCAGGTATAGGGCGCAGACTAACTTAAGAGACCAGGCAGAGGGTACACCCAATATTCTCTCAGAGTAGAGGTAGTGATAGGTAGAAATATATACATAGAGAAATCAGACTGACATGGTTGGACATGTTTATTCTTTTTACCATGTTCATCATGCTGGTTACTTTGCTTTGTTTTATCTGCCTAATAATCACCAGTCATTCTTTCTATGCAGGGTTATGATTGTTTCAATAAATGTATTGAAAACTTTATTTGTATCTTTCCTTGTGTTTACCATGGGCATGCATAAGTAAATAATAAATAGGGTAAGATCTGTTTCCAAAATTCCCAGGGAGATCAGAGTGTCATGTTTGAGGTTGCCAAAATCACCTGCCACCCCAGAAAGGTTAGGTATTCAGGTAAGGAACTATGATCTCGCTAGGAATCGGCCCAACATTCTCTGATGGTGTAGATGAAGTTAGCCCCTGCATTCTGTAGTCCTGTGTCCTAATATGCAATCCTACCTTTTCTAGTGGAAACCGTATACATATGTCTTGTGATAAACTGAGGCAAAAGCCTCTCTAATTCAGTAGTTAATCCATGAGGTGTATATAGGGCTGACCACTGACTTTTAGCCTACATTGGGAGACTTCCCATTAGTCCAAGACATAACTGATCTAGACCAGCATGATGAAAATACGTCGAATCGGAGTACATGTTTATTACACGCCTGCTGTCAAACCTTAAAATGTAGATATTGCCTAGCTTGTAGCAGATTTCTGTCGCCTTATGTGATAGCAAAGAAATTGTTTAGATAAATTGACACTTTCAGAAGTTCTGAGAAAGATTATGATGTGCTGAATGTGGACCAAAGGCATACAGGATAATTTAACGTGTGAGTCTGCTTTGGAATTTTAGGACAAGGGAAGTGCCTCGTAGTCCTAACCAGGTTACAGAATCTACCATAGTATGGGGGTAAATATGATATTTGCTGTGTTACAGTGAAACATATTCTACCCACCATTCAGTACACTTTTGCCTGTGTTTGATTTGTACCGTCCACATTGATTAGGGCACAATTCTGATGTTTTAAGCAACAAGATCCTAAGGCATAATTATATATGTGGCTTTTTATTTCTTTTCTTTGTTTTGTAATCATATACCACGGTAGGTTAGAACAAGTATGAGACCCTTACGCATCATGAAAGGACATGTTATGAATGCATACTATGCAGGGATTTTAGGTGCCCTGAAGAAGGTTATTGACCTGGTTTGTAATTTAATCAGGCCGAATCATGTTGGCAAAACATAGTGGATATATGAATCATTGATATGCAATTAATATCCATATGACACCTTTTAATCATATCTAGTGTACCCACAAAATAAAAGAAATTTCCTTTGGGTATACCCCAAGGTATTTTTACAATAAATCTGGATCCCTGCTTCTATCCAGTTGAAACATATCAGAAACTCTCAGTATTGGTGGAGTCCTCCTATGTGGTATGTACCTACCTTGATGTTGGGAATTCACCAGTAATGAAGCATGCCACAATACAAAGTTGCTGAGTTGATTTCTCTAAATATTTTGGGATATCTGCATGGTGTAAGATGATAGCAAAACCAAAGGGGATGATGGACGGAGTGTTTGAACATTGCAAGCACTCACCCCCAGTCAACTGATCTGGGTTTAATCCATCATCATTCTTTAGTTCACTCCGCCACCCCAGTTCAGACATGGCCATATGCAAATCAGTCTGACCCTGTGCCTCATGGGAACAGTCCAGCCCGAACTGCCAAGCCATGTCTTCCCTGGACCGGAAACAAGCATCCTGGGACCGGTTTCTGGTTTACAGCCGTCATCAGCCAGGCTATCTTGAATCCAGTGGCAAAGTGAGCAAGGGACCCACGTCTGGGCATACCCTGCCAACTTAGGGCGAACATAGCAAAACCAAAGGGGATGATGGACGGAGTGTTTGAACATTGCAAGCACTCACCCCCAGTCAACTGATCTGGGTTTAATCCATCATCATTCTTTAGCTCACTCCGCCACCCCAGTTCAGACATGGCCATATGCAAATCAGTCTGACCCTGTGCCTCATGGGAACAGTCCAGACCGAACTGCCAAGCCATGTCATGTAAGATGATACCATAGGTGGATCCTCTCTTTATATGACCTAAGCAATTATAGTGTCCTTCCCCTGACTGCCATACCTTCCATGGGCAAGTGACATCCATCTGTGTGTATGTGTGTGTGTGTGCGTGCGAGTGTGTGTTTGTGTGTGTGTGTCATTTTGAAACCTTGGCAACTAGTTGGTAGAACTGGAAGAGGAATCACTTCTCCCAGATGTAGCTGACTCTGTTGCCGTCTGAGCTTTGCTTTTCCAAAAGCTATCCTTTTTCTCTAGTTCTCTCTCCTTTTCCTGCCTTTCCCTTTCCTTTTCCTGCTCCTTACACTCCTTTTTTCACCCCTCATGGATCCATTTTTCCTCTTTCTCTCATTCCTTCTTTCCTCTTCTTCCTGGTGAGCTAATCTCAGCCTCTCCCTCTTAAGTTCCCTGGCTTTCTCCTTTTCCTCAGCCTTAGCTTTCTGGAGATCCGATTGCAAGTTCAAGGTATCAATTAGACTAAATCCAACCAAGGGAATAATAATTCCTGGATTCAGTGAAAATGATATCTTCGACAAATGTGGCCTTGATTGCCTTGGGAAACACTGGAGAGAAAATTTGGAAATATGCTTGAGGTGTGCCTCATGAAAACCTCTGCTACGGGGCTAGGAGAACCTGACACTACAGCACTGCCTCTCTGAATTCCTATCATGCTACCCTCACCAGAGTCCAGCACAGTTTATTCGCACTCCTCCAGTTTCTCTAATTGGCTTCTAATGTAACTCACAAAATTCCAATCATACTTTGGCACTAAGGTGACAGGTAATATGCTTGTAAATGCCCCCCTCCTCTTCTTCTCCTGTCTATCAAGACATGGCATCTGCTTTGCCATGTCGATGACCAGGTGATATGTAATATAATAATCAAATCTGGAGAAGGAGACTACCTAACATAGTGGGCATTTGTGCATTTCAAGGCTTTCAAATATTGGAGATTTTTGTGATCAGTCAAAGAGTGATGTTATGGTTACCTTCCCATAGATGATGGTACCAGTGTGAAAAGGCTCTTGATTTCCTATAACTCACGGTCATCTATTGTGTAATTTTATTCTCTACTAGTCTAAATCCAGGCATAATAAGGTATAGGATGTGGAGCTTCAGTTTCTGGGATGAAACAGCTCCTATGCCAAAGGAAGTAGTGTCAATCCCAACTATAAAAAGAAGCTGAACATCTGGACGTCAACAAATGGGAGTAGTAGTAAAACCTCTATTCAATGGAGAAAAGGCAATTTCTTGGTCTTCAACCCAGGGAATTGTGTTTCCTTTCTTGGTCAGTTCTACAATAAGCCTAATGATGGTGGAAAAATCTTGGATGAAATTGGTGAAGCTTACAAACTTTTGTATGTCTTTGACACTAGTAGACTGAGGCCACCTTAGAATGATTTATTCCAAGACCCTTCTCAGAAATCTGAAAATCCAAGAGCGAGACTTCTGATACTTCAGAGAGGCACTTTTCCAACATAGCATACATTAAATGTCTTTGTAAATGGGTGAGTACCTTTTTAACATGCTCCCAATGTTGCTGAATGTTCTCTGTATATATGAGTATACTGTCTATATATACCTCCATGAAGGTATCCAACAAGTCTCTAGAGATGCCATTCACAAAATGTTGAAAATCTGCAGGGCATTCCATAAATTTAAGGGCATAACAAGGTATTCATACCGTTTGTTGTTGTGAATTTCTATTAATCTCCCTCTGTGATTCTGACAAGACGGTAAACTCCCTGTAAATCAAGCTTCAAGAAGATCTTGGCAAATTTGGCTTGTTCCAATGATACAGATATATTAGGGAGAAGTCTATTCTGATAGTGACAGCATTCAACTCATGGTAATCTATACGCAGTTTGTATTCCCCACTTGTTTTCAGTATGAAAAACATGTAAGTCTCAGCAGGCGCCTTTAAATGCATTGTTAGAAATGGGGGTCTCTAGTTGGCAGAGGTAGGTACCTTTGTCCAGATAGGGACCCTTGCTTCTAGTCAGGGTAAGGGGGATATACTCCTAAAATAACCCCTGCTCACTCCCTTGGTAGGCTGGCATGAGCAGACAGGCTTATCTCAGGGACAGTGTGTAAATCATTTGTGAACACATACAGTAATACAGTGAAAACACTACAAATGGACACTACACCAGTTTAGAAAAATAAGTAATCTTTATCTAAACCAAAACAAGACCAGACGACGAAAATCCACAGTACAGTAATAAAAATATGACTTTCAGATGGTAGAAATAGTTCAGTTCAAAGCAAATTGCAGATGCGACACTTTTCTCACAAAGTACCTGGGATGCGTCATGCAAACAACAAAACGGGCCGCAGGAAAGGTGATGCGTCGGTTCCTTATACTCAGGGAAGGTGATGCATCGGTTCCTTGCTTCGGGGGAGGTGATGCGTCGGTTCCTTACTGCAGCGCAGGGAGGTGATGCGTCGGTTCCTTACCAAAGAGGAGGTGATGCGTCGGTTTCTTACTGCGTGGGGAGGTGATGCGTCGGTTTCTTACTGCGTCTCTGTAGGAAGGTGGAATCTGACTGCATGGTTGCCCCCACTTTTTTTCTGGTGTTTTGCTGGTTTTTGACTTAGTTGGACTGGGATCCTGCTATTCAGGGCCCCGGTTTATCTGCTTTCTCTTTAAAATGGATTCCATGTACCTTAGGTACACTTCAGATTGGATTTTGGGGTACCCTTGTAAGTCCCTAGTATATGGTACACTATGTACCTAGGGCATAGGTACCCCAGAGGCCTACCAGGGGCTGCAGCATGTATTATGCCACCCCTGGGAAGCCCTCCAAAATGACACCACAGGTCTGCTACTGCAGCCTGACTAAGGTGGTGCATGCACCCCTTACCGAGATATAGGTTCACTATATCTCACCCTATCACTGCACATATAAACCTATCAGTCACCCCTATGGCAGGCCTTATCAATCCTGAAGGCAGGGTGCTTGGTTTTATGTGAGAGGGTGCCCATGCATGAGCTGAGCCCCTCTGCAGCCTTCGGAATCTATCCTCCAGGGTTGTCTATGAGGCAGCCTGACCATATACTCTTAAGGGCATTATAACCAAACGGTAAATACTAACTTTGGGATGGCTGCACAGAAACATGTCGTGTTTGGTGTCAAACACCTTGGAATCATACCCCCACACCAGTAACTGGTGTGGGAGTATGATCCCACCCTTCTAGAGGGAAAGACATGACAGCACCGGTATACCCGGTACCAGCTAACAGATTCCTGGCATCACAAAATGGATACTGCAGCCACAGACACGAGTCTGGCCTCCTGCTGCTGACCGAAACTCCGGCAGGGGAGGCCTGGACAATAGGTTTCCTGTCACAGGGAGGTGTTACCACCTCCCAGACAGGCTTTAGTGTATTGGGGCTGGGTGGGTGCACTCTCAGAGTGCTTTAAAGTCCTGCACTGGGGGCACGTTTGGTGTCCCTGTGCATAGCCCAGTTCAAACCGGTTGCAGGGGCTACCAGCCCCTGCTCTGGCATGAAACTGGACAAAGGAAATGGGTGTAGCCACCCCTCTTTCCAAACCCTCCCATAGGTGGGTCCCCAGAGTATGTCCAACCCCTTCCTTGGGAATAAGTAAGGAACCCCTGGCAACAGGACTTTAGATATCCCTGGACGAAACTCTGAAACTGAATCCTGGACCTTCGACAATCTGTTCAACGCCAGATGACTGAAGAATCTCCCTTGGAGTAAAGGAGTTACTCCCCTGCTTGGCAGGCACCAAAGACGCATCTGTCCAGTCTGCATCTCCGAAGCTCCCGCCGGACGCCGACGACTCTGCAACCCAGGAGGAGGGTTTCCAGACTTCCCAGAGGCTGACCCGAGGCCCCAGCAAAGCTGAGACCCGTAACCCTCATGGGTACCGTGGAACCGGAACCCCTGGACACCGTGCACATTTGCAAGTGCATATGCTTCTTGTCGATCATAGAGGCTGTGCTTTGGGTTACTTGTAGCCCTGACCCCGAGCAGTGAATCCACCGAAGATTGATGGCCTACCCACTCCGAGTGACCCGTGGGCCGCCATTTTGTGATTCCTCTCGAGGTCCCTTCGCGATCCCTTGTCCGTTGACTTGTGGGTCCCTCAGAAGGACAACTCTACTTTCAACGGG
The DNA here is from genome assembly GCA_963921515.1 of Calotriton arnoldi. Taxonomy (NCBI): domain Eukaryota; kingdom Metazoa; phylum Chordata; class Amphibia; order Caudata; family Salamandridae; genus Calotriton; species Calotriton arnoldi. The sequence continues at coordinate 1,203,707 of CAWUFW010003701.1, read as the reverse complement.
CCTCCCTGGTTGCTCCAGGCCTGCCCTCCCTCGCCTGGAGAAGCATTTTTAAAATACTCAATGATTTTAAAAATAGGAAAGATCCCCCCACCTCGACGATTTCATCTGGGCAGCAATGCGAGGATCTGGCCACCTTTTTTGTTCAGAAGGTAGAAGCCATCTATAAATCTTTCCCCTTATGTCCCATGGACCTCGTGGCTCCATTAGCTTCTCCTTCTACTGCTACTTTGGCAGTAATACCCCATATCTCTCAGGACGAGCTCCTTACATTGAGCACTAAGGTCAAATCAGGTTCCCCTCTGGATCCTATGAGGCCTGCCCAATTTAGAGACTGCTTACCAATACTTCTCACGCCCTTATGTCAAATGATCAACCTTTCTTTCACCACAGCGGTGGTGCCTTTGCCATGGAAGCAAGCATGTGTGATCCCCTTGCTGAAAAAACCCTCATTGGACCCCACTAAGCCGGAAAATTTTCGACCTATTTCTCTCCTGCCTTGGGTCGCTAAAATTGCTGAGGCCCACACTAATAAAGTCCTTTCGGGGTTTTTGAACAACAGCGGTACCTTAGACCGCTCCCAGAATGGGTTCCGTCCCGGTCATAGCACCGAGACAGCGCTCTTAGCAGTGAGTGAACACCTGCGGACCATTCTGGATGAGGGACAAACTGCGGCTCTGGTACTGCTTGATCTCAGCGCCGCGTTTGACACGGTCTCCCATCAGATCCTCCTGCATCGCCTAGAGGAGGCGGGGGTAGTGGGTCTGGCACTGGATTGGTTCCGGTCCTCTCTGTCTGACAGAGCTTTTCAGGTCTCTGCCCCCCCCTTCCTCTCTCACGCCCATTCCATCAAGCAGGGGGTTCCTCAGGGCTCGGCGCTTAGCCATGTTCTGTTTAACCTCTACGTCCAACCCTTGGCGGGAGTGGCGCAGGACCATGGCCTGACCATGGTTTCCTATGCTGATGATACGCAGCTGGTGGTGGTCCTCTCTGATGACCATTCCCGGGGCGCCATGCAGTTCCGGAATGGGCTAGAAGCGGTCGCACGCTGGATGACCACCAACTGCCTTCAACTTAACGCCAATAAGTCAGAAGTGCTGTTGGTGGGGAACGACAAGGGGCTCTGGAGTACGCAGTGGTGGCCGGCGTCCTTGGGCAGAGCCCCCACTCCTAAGCCGGTGGTAAAGAACCTAGGGATCTGGTTCGACTCTACTCTTGGGTTTCAGGAGCACACCAAAAAGATCGCTGGTACTTGCTTTGGACTCTTACGGGGTCTGAGGCCTATATTGGGTTTCTTTGACCCAGCCACACGCCAGCTGATAGTACAGGCGACTATTTTGTCTAGACTAGACTATGCCAACTCTCTGATGCTAGGCGCCAACAAGGCGGAAGTGAATCGCCTTCAACGAGTTCAGAATGCAGCCGCTAGAGTCCTGCTCAGGCTCCCTAGATCTTGCTCTATGACGGGTGCTTTGCGGCGCCTTCACTGGCTACCCGTTCCCAAGAGGATCGAATTCAAGGCACTTTGACTGGCCTTCAAAATACTAAAACTCTCATCCCCTGAGATTCTATCTAATTTGTTGGTCCCCTATGTTCCTGCACGCCTGCTGCGTTCCGCTGGACAATCTCTGGTCACGGTCCCCTGGGTGAAGCGCATCAGAGCGGGGGGCCGGTCCTTTCGCTGTCTTGCCGCTAAATTGTGGAACTCTCTCCCTGTTCAGATTCGCCGCTTAGACTGTCTGCTACCCTTCCGTAGGGCCATCAAAACTTACTTATTTCCTACAGTCTAGCCCCTGCTCTCTACCGACACTGCTATCAGCGCCGGGACGCCCCTTTGCTGGGGCAGCTGTGCGCTATACAAGTTTACCTAACAATAACAATAACAAGTCCCTCGAACCTCGCTGGTCCGCACCGAAGCCGTTGTTCTCTTCCTGCGTGGGTTGCTGTTGCCAAGGCTTGTTGTGTCCAATCCGGACACCGACACCGCAGCAAGCGACTTCCTTCGTGGGACAGCCCGAATCCAGCAGCTGTGTTCAAACACTGCACACGTCCCCCGTGGGTCCCCTGTGTCACTACCTTGGGTGGTTCCTTGGGGTCCCAGCGATTCTACAGGCTCTAGGCCTTGTGTCTAGTCAAGTCGTGGTTCTTATACCACTTTCTTAATATATGGTTTGGTGCGCCCCTAGGGCCTATCGTATATTGTGCTAATTTACTGTGATATTTGAAGTGTAACATATTTGACCTCTAGCCTCATAAAGAGACTAGTAGGGTGTGTTTAGAAATAAATACATATATTTTATATATATACCTGGTGTGGTCTCCTTTCATTTAGCCATTCAAGAGATTATAGACTGGTAAAACAAACAGCTTTACACTCCTTCAAGACTTAGCCTGAAGGCTGCTCTCCATAGCTACCACTAGGATAGCTTTCAATAAAGGTTGTCTTTAAACCTATCATCAATAAAGGTCGTTTGGACTGGTGCAAGGTGCCCACTATAACTAGTGGGCAGCATATACCAGGCCAACTTCTCACAGTCTCCCAACGATGCAACAGACTTGGCGCCTCGATGCGATGCGACGATCCGGGACGATGCGTGAACTCGTGCAGTCGCACAGCAGGCCTTGCGTCGAACTCGGTGTGATGATCCCGGACTTCGGAGATCGGTGCACTCGATGCGGCGTGCGGCGATTTCTCGAGCCGCGGCAGGCGCAGGGTCGGAAACAGGTGCGGATGCGTCAAACTTCTTCAAAGTTGCATGGTTTTTCCAGCTCCCAGCGGAAAACAGTCTCTAGAGGTCCAGAACAGCAGCAGGCACCTCTTTGCAGGTTAGAATTCCCAGCAAGGAAATTCAGGGGAGCTGGTGGTGAAGTCTTTGTGTCCCTCAGACTTCAGAACAGGAGCCAAGCTCAGTTTCAAGCCCTTGGAGATCTACTTTCAAGCAGGTGACAAAGCAGAAAGCAAAGTCCTTTTCTCCTTTCCTTGGCGGCAAGCAGCCACTGCAGGCCAACCCCAGACAGCAAACAGCACAGGGGCAGTATTCCTCCTCAGCTTCTCCGGCTCTTCTCCTTGGCAAAGGTTCCTCTTGATTCCCAGAAGTGATCTAAAAGTCTGGGGTCTGGGCCCCTCACTTTATACACAAACATTTTTTGTTCTCTGAAGGCGGAGAGTGTCTGTGCCCAGCCAAAACCAGTTCTGTCCTCACTGGTGCAGCTTCCCGGCCGGAGGTGGAGACAGCATTGTTGAAAGCAGACCAGGCCCAATCAGGTGAAAGGAAATCTCCTCCCCCTACTCTAAATGCAGCCCAGGTCTATTCAGCCCAGCCCTGACTCATCAGACTTCTGGAGCCACTGTCCCTCTCCAGCCCTTGTCATCCAAAAGCCAGACATTCAATACACAAACCTAGCAGAGGCACACTGGATGGTTAGGCAAGAAAATACCTACTTTCTAAAAGTGGTATTTTCAAACACAGAATGTAAAATTCACCCTCACTAAAAGATGCACTTTAACATTCTGAGTTCAGGCATACTAAACTTTATTTTCCTGCCTTGTTCCCAGGGCCAGTTATGTTTATAAGATGTTATAAACAACCTCCCCATTTTGTCCTATGGGAACAGGTAGCCTTGCAATAGTGAAAAACGAAATTGGCAGTAATTCACTATCAGGACATGCCACACACACCAGGGCATGACCTACATTTCACATACACTGCACCCTGCCCACAGGGATACCATGGGCCTACCTTAGGGGTGTCTGACATGTAGGGAAAGGGAAGGTTAGGGCCTGGCAAGTGGGTGCACTTGCCAAGTCGACATGGCAGTACCAGACTGCACACAGGCTCTGCAATGGCAGGCCAGAGTTACATTTACAGGCTGCTTCTGTGGGTGACACAAACAGTGCTGCAAGCCCGCTAGCAGCATTTGATTTACAGGCCCCGGGCACACACGGTGCACTGTACTAGGGACTGACTAGTAAATCAAATAGCCAATCATGGAAACACCAATCCATAACAGTAATTTACAAAGGGAGCACTTGCACTTTGGCACTGAACAGCAGTGGCAAAGTGCCCAAAGCATCTAGACCAGCAAAACGGAGTCCAACATACAGAAAATAACACAGGAGGCAAAGGCAAAAACTGAAGGGGAGACCCACACCAATGGTGCCAGGTCTAACACGTGTCCCCTCCAGCTGAAATGTGGGGAGAACTACCCACCCTCTTGGGAGTTCTCTTCACTAAGGCGGAAAAATCTGGACAGACCATCAGCATTGGCGTGTTCTTCACCAGGGCGGTGTTCAACCGTAAAGTCCATCCCCTGTAGGGAAATGGACCACCTCAACAGCTTTGGATTCTCACCCCTCATCTGCAACAACCATCTGAGGGGCCTGTGGTCTGTCTGAACCCGGAAGTGAGTCCCAAACAAGTATGGCCTCAGCTTCTTCATTGCCCAGACCACAGCAAATGCCTCACACTTAATCGCACTCCACCTCTGTTCCCGTGGAAGTAACCTCCTACTAATGAAGGCTACAGGTTTGTCTAGGCCCTCCTCATTTAGCTGTGAGAGCACCGCTCCCACACCATGCTCTGAAGCATCTGTCTGCACAATGAATTCCCTTGAGAAGTTGGGCGCCGTGCACATGGCAGATTTCAGGGCATCAAAAGCTTTCTGGCAGGCGTCAGTCCAATTCACCTTCTTGGGCTGCTTCCTGGAAGTCAGCTCTGTCAAGGGGGCAACAATGGTGCCATACCCCTTGACAAATCTCCTGTAATACCCTGTGAGGCCTAAAAAGGCTCTCACCTCTATCTGGGTCTTGGGGCGGTTCCCAAGCCAGAATGGTATCAATCTTGATCTGTGGGGGCGCCACCTGGCCGCTCCCTACCTGGTGTCCCAAGTACACCACAGTACCCTGCCTGATCTGGCACTTACTCTGCAGAGCCTTCAACACTTCCCAGAGTTGGTGCAGATGATCCTCCCAAGTGGCACTGAACACTGCGATGTCATCCAGGTAGGCGGCACTGAAATCCTCCAGCCCAGCCAACACCTGGTTGACCAACCTCTGAAAGGTGGCAGGGGTATTCTTCAACCCAAAGGGATCACCCGGAATTGGTAGTGCCCCTCTGGCATTGAGAATGCTGACCTCTCCTTTGCCCCATCAGTTAAGGCAATCTGCCAGTACCCAGATGTTATGTCAAATGTACTGAGGTACCGGGCAGCTCCCAACCGATCTAAGAGCTCATCAGCTCTGGCGATGGGGTGCGCATCAGTCCTGGTGACCGAATTGAGCCCTCGGTAGTCCACACAGAACCGGAGTTCTGGCGTGGCACCGGGTGCGGCAGTCTTTGGGACCAGGACCACTGGGCTGGCCCAAGGACTGTTTGAGGGCTCAATCACCCCTAGTGCTAACATCTTGGAGACCTCCTCCTTGATGCAAGCCTTGACCCTGTCAGTCACTCTGTAACTTTTGTGTTTTATAGAAGGACTGTCCCCAGTGTCAACATCATGGACACACCACTCCCTGACACCAGGGGTCAGGGAGAACAGAGCAGCAAACTGTCCCAACAGTTGGCGACAGTCACTCTGCTGTTCAGGAGTCAGGGCGGGGGAGAGTGATACACCGTCCACTGACCCATCGTGCTCCTTTGCAGAGAGGAGGTCAGGAAGGGGCTCAGTCTCTTCCTCCATTCCAGCATCTGTTGCTAGGAGCATGCCCACTTCGGACCTCTCCAAGTGGGGCTTCAGGCGGTTCACATGCAGGACCTGCAAATGGTTCCTAGGAGACTGCAAGTCCACCAAGTAGGTGATGTTACTCTTGCGCTCCACCACCTCAAATGGCCCAGTCCACTTATCCTGGAGCGCACAAGGCTCCACTAGGGTCATGACCCATACTTTCTGTCCAGGCTGAAACTTGATCAGAGTGGCATTCTGATCATAACAACGTTTCATCTCCTCCTGGCTGGCTTCCAGATTCGCCTGAGCGAGTTGTCTGAAGCGCTTAGTCTGGTTTCTGAAGGCCAGCATGTAGCTATATACATCCTGGGGAGGTTTACTGGGAGCTTTCTCACAGCCTTCTTTCACCAGACTCAGAGATCCTCTTACAGGGTGGCCATACAGAGCTCAAAGGGACTGAACCCTAAGGACTTCTGTGGTACCTCTCTGTAAGCAAACAAAAGGCATGGTAGGAGGACGTCCCACTTACACCTCATGGATTCACCA